>MJUU01026469.1:448-21336 GCA_002080025.1 Modiolus philippinarum
CGATTAGTACAATTTATATTTAAAGAAAATGTCGACAAACATCATTTCCATTTTGTCCAATTCCACCCTTTATGTCACGTGGTCAGCATTTCATAACATCTCTGCTTGACCTACATCCCAAGGCGTGTAAAGAAAATGTCCGTTAGAAAATAAGGATTATAAATCAGGTATAGTTTGCATAGTGCATGTGAGTGCATGCTTACACAAATAATATAAAGTGGCTGTGGCACTTACCGCCCCTGCGCTTGAACGGTTCCGAGAACTGAGGAAATGGATTCGTAATAGTCCAAGTCTCGGAGTTCCAAGTAGCTTCAATCTCAGGGGCCGGTATTAAATTAAAACANTATTCTTTCTATTTATTGGGGATTTCAGACGATATAAGGGGGATTTCGGTCTTTTCTTGGGGGATTTCGGTTAAAAAACGGGGATTCCTGTAAATTTGGGGGATTCCGGTAATTCGATGTACCGACCGAGTCCCATATATATGAATAAGGAAAACATGTATTTTTGACTTTCGTTGTTCTCCTCCTTCTGATATGGGACCCAGTATACAGGGAACACCCCTCCTGTGTCCCGATGTCATTTGTATCCCCAATCCCCAGTGTTTTAAAGGGGCCATCTCAATTTCCCGAAGTTAAAAATGGCCTAACCCGGCATCACTAATATGGTCTCGCCACCCTGTATTCATTCCCAGTGTTATAAAGGGGCCATCTCAATTTCCCGAAGTAAAAATGGCCTAACCCGGCATCACTAAAATGGTCATGCCACCCTGTATTCAGACATTTTATGCGAAAAAGTCCTGATCTCGAAAGATTGTATTTAAGAAACCAACTTTTGCTAATCCCTTTAAATTTCACCATCAAATCCCAATTTCCCGTGTCTAAAAACACCCTTCCTGTGTCCCGATGTTATTTGTATCCTTAATTCACGGTCTTATAAAGGGGCCATCTCGATTTCCCGAAGTTTATCTCTTACTAGTATATAATAATTTTCTTTGTTAGCGTTGCAAAATATCCCCGTCGTGGACCTCAAAATTTAACACAGAGACCCGATGTACATATTTTGTTGTTCATAAAGATCGACATGTGTTCCTGGAAAAAATTTTTTGCTAATCCCTTTAAATTTCACCATAGAATCCCAATTTCCCGTGTCTAAAAACACCCCTCCTGTGTCCCGATGTTATTTGTATCCTTAATTCCCGGTCTTATAAAGGGGCCATCTCGATTTCCCGAAGTTTATCTCTTATATAACAATTTTCTTTGTTAGCGTTGCAAAATATCCCCGTCGTGGACCTCAAAATTTAACACAGAGACCGGATGTACATATTTCGTTCATAAAGATTGACATGTGTTCCTGGAAAAAATATTTTTCTTAATTAATGTGCAGTTTTCTTCAAATTATTGTGCTTCCATTTAGCATTTTTATCAATTAGTACAATTTATATTTAAAGAAAATGTCGACAAACATGATTTCCATTTTGTCCAATTCCACCCTTTATGTCATGTGGTCCATAACATCTCTGCTTGGCCTACATCCCAAGGCGTGTAAAGAAAATAAGGATTATAAATCAGGTATAGAATGCATAGTGCATGTGAGTGCATGCTTACACAAACAATACGAACTGGCTGTGGCACTTACCGCCCCTGCTCTTGAACGGTTCTGAGAACTGAGGAAATGGATTCATAATTCCAAGTCTCGGAGTTCCAAGTAGCTTCAATCTCAGGGGCCGGTATTAAATTAAAACATACAAATCTGATAGACCGAGTCCCAGATATATGAATAAGGAAAACATGTATTTTTGACTTTTGTTGTTTTCCTCCTTCTGATATGGGACCCAGTATACCCCTCCTGTGTCGCGATGTCATTTGTATCCCTAATTCCCGGTGTTATAAAGGGGCCATCTCAATTTCCCGAAGTTAAAAATGGCCTAACCCGGTATCACTAAAATGGTCTCGCCACCCTGTATTCAGACATTTTATGCGAAAAAGTCCCGATCTCGAAAGATTGTATTTAAGAAACCAATTTTTGCTAATCCCTTTAAATTTCACCATCAAATCCCAATTTCCCGTGTCTAAAAACACCCCTCCTGTGTCCCAATGTTATTTGTATCCCTAATTCCCGGTCTTATAAAGGGGCCATCTCGATTTCCCGAAGTTAAAAATGGCCTAACCCGGTGTCACTAAAATGGTCTTGCCACCCTTTATGTAGACCGAGTCCCATATATACGTATACATATAAAGAAAATATGTATTTTGGAATTCTGTTATTCCCCTTAAGCTTCTCCTTCTTATATGGAACCCAGTATATATATATATATATCAATATTGTAGTTGGTACCAGCCCCTGTGGCTTCAATAATTCAAAAGCCTGATTCAAGTCTATTCGCTATTTGCATGATTTGTCAATTGTCTAAATATATTTTTGTTTGTATTATTCTTATAATTTTCTGGTGATTATTTCCAGCATAACAATTATACCATTGGATTCAAATACTCTCCAGTGACGACAGTGTTGCACAATTATACCATTGGATTCAATACTCTCAATTGCTAGTGTTGCACAATTATACCATTTGATTCAATATTCTCAATTGCAAGTGTTGCTCATGATTTACGAACCATTTGATTTTCAAAGGGCCTGACCACTTTAGCACCTTGGTTGAAAAAAGTAGTCTAGCCCTCACTCTGTTCAATAGGAAATGGTGCTCAACAAATTTTCCTAGCATAGTATATTTCGGGAAAAAAGAAAATTGGTTCTTAAAGCGGGCCAATAAAATTTCCTGTCTTGGGTGAAAATGAATCCGAGTCTGTTCCCCCACTTTCCCAGTTGTCCAGGGTCCATCATGTCCATTCGCACACGTCCATTTATCGATAAAAGTTGATGGTATTTTATCATGTTTATGTTCACTATATGTTGAAGGTCATGAAAAAGGTCGTAATTATATATTATAATTTTTATTATATCTTCTTTTATTGTTTTTACCTTTCTATGTCTCTGTATAACATTCGATTCGATTATTCACTGTGGTGGGTGTCCTACCACATTATGTGGCCAATAAAATTTCCCGTCTTGGGTGATAATGAATCCGGATCCGTTTGCCCACAATCACGTTCTCCTTTCTGGCCAAGTATTTGGTAAGGTGCCACTTTTGCATGTGCCACAAAAATTCTAATTTTTTCATGCCTTACCTCAATGTCCTATGTCTCCAAATCATGTTACCATTGGATTCAGTATATGATAGAGAGATAGCGTACACAATTTGATAATGTATAGAGAAATACTTAAAAAGTTATAGGAATTTAAATAGTAAAATTAGGTGTTTTTTTTATGTTCAAAACGGGACAGCCAAAAAGTACCAAACTTATAATTCTGCCAGTGTCAATTCTTTGAAGATAACACTCATTTGGTAATTTTAAGAGTTAAAATGATACTTATAGAATGGTTTTAGCTTTAAAATGAGTAGAAAGTAGAACATTAAAAGGATAAAAATCATGTTTGAAATTGGCCATGTTGGACGTACTAGTAACTTTGTCTGTCCTGAATTCATGTGAAATGTAAGTTTCATGGTGATGACATAGTTACCACAGTGGAATAGCAAGACTGTTTGAAGAAGAGTTTAGGTCGTAATTAGCCATGATTGATCATAAATGAACTCAAACTGGCTATCTTCTTTGAAACAATTTAATTTGAAATTTATTTAGGAAATATCTGTCCTACTGTTACGTCCGAATATTGCAATGATTTTTTCCAATTTTTGAAAAGATGAAACAATTTTTCTGTTGAGAACTAGAATATACATGACAAGATTGCCACTCTAGTTCAACTGCCACAAAAAAATAGTGGCTGTTTAAAGTAATAAAAAGAAAATAGCATAAATCCCTGTGTCTGTCCAACATAGACAGGCATGTTACGTCCAACATATTTGTCCAATGTTACATCAGTACCGGGGACATTTTTGTCCATGATATGTCCAACATAGGTACATGTAATTTTTGGATGAACAAAGGACAATGTTGGACAAACAGAAGACATTAATAGAGGTTTGAGTTTAGGAATAGAATTATTCATAGCTTGATATACTACTACAAATATTGCAAAGTGCTTAATATTTCTTACAAAAAATTGTAAAAGTTAACGGGAATATCTCTAAAATTAAATTTATGTTGGAGGTAACGAAGGACAACTGTGTTGGACTAACATTGGACAACATCATGCTTTAGGCACGGACCATTTGATTTTCAGGGGGGGCCTGGGATTTTCACCAGAGCCGGAAAATTTTTTTCGCCCACTTTGCAGGCCAGATTATTTTTTTCCCATATACACAATGCTAGAAAATTTCATTGAGCCGGGCTTTTTTTTTCCCTAATGGACAGGATCAGGGCCAGATTATTTTTTTCAACCAAGGTGCTGGCCAGAGACAGAGAATTTTTTTGGGCAAAAGTCAGGGCCAGAAAATTTCTTCCTAAAAAATACTTAATGTTGGAAAATTCTTACACTTTTTCATGAAAGTGGGTAAAAATACTTCTGTAAAATCTTAAAAAAAACTTACTTACTGAGTTTTGATGCTGTAAAACTGATGAATTTATGTTTGAAAATGTCCATGTTTGTCCGACATAATTTAAGTTTTTTTTCAAAATTTAACTTAAATAATGATAAAATTCACTTAATAAAAAGTTTATTTAGGAGATCTATAAGTTTTTTTAAAGAAATAGCATTGATTTGTAAAGTGAAAGTTAAATATACAGTAAAAAAATGCAAATAAAGATGTCCTGTTACGTCCAACGTATATGATGACTACCTCTCTTCTTTTGTAAAAAAAAAAACATTATTTCCTTCTTTTTTATTATCTTTTCATTTAGAGATCCAAAAACAAGAATATCTTGCCTATCAGAATAAACATTTCAGAATGACTAAAATTGAATTTTTTTTTGACTTGAAATGTCCCACATTTGGTGGCACTTTACTGAATACATAGCAATCTACCAGTTTGCCCAGCGTCTGTTCGTCCACCATATTTATCAATAAAAGTTGATGGTATTTTATGTTCACTATGGTTGAAGGGCCATGGAAAAGGTTGGAATTGTCTATGATTTTTATTTTCTTTAATAGTTAATTCCGGACATATAGGATATCGATTTTCATACACCCGTCGAAAGACAGACGTATTATGGTATACATGTACTGTCCGTTAACTGTTTGGTTTCCGGAGATTTTTTTTAGAACCACTTGACATACTGATTTCATATTTGGTATATTAGTATATCTAGGTGAGATACAGATCAGGATAGAATTTGGTTGTGGTTGGTTGATTTTGTACAGAGTTATGGCCCTTTGACTTAGTGAAATTTTGAAAAATATAGGTTTACGGAGATTTTTTTGTAACCTCTCGACATATTGATTTCATATTTGGTATAGGAATATACAGATCAAGTTTGAATTTGGTTCTGGTCAGTTGATTTTGTACAGAGTTATGGCCCTTGGACTTAGTGAAATTTTGAATAATATAGGTCTCCGAAGGTTTTTCTGTAAACGCTTTACATATTGATTTGATATTTGGTATATGAGTGTATATAGTTGAGATACAGATCAAGATTTATTTTAGTCCTGATTGGTTGATTGTGTATGAAGTTATGGCCCTTGGACTTAGGCAGATTAAAAAAAAATCTGTGTTTCCGGTAACCCTACCGACCCTAGATTTTTGGGGCTAAAAATGCCTACCCTTAAGTTTTTTTGACAATTTTTAAAGAAGCACTGTTAAAGTCCAGAAGTTGCTCTCTATATGTCTATGTAAAAAGTTTTAGGAAAAATTTTAAAAAATGCCTACCTACCGACCCTAATTTTGAAGAGTATGTTATTGTTACTGGAAGCACAGGTATTTTTTTTAGGCCTTAATGAATTTCTGAAAAACTTCAGTTTCTCCACCTGTTCTTTACAATGCATGAATATGTTGATTTGATACATAGTACAATGTAGTATATGATTGTATGTTTATAAATTACTGATCAAGTTAAAATTTGGTTCCTGTTGAATGATTTTTGTGGACAGTTATGGCCCTTGGACTTATTTTTTTTTGGAAATTCATTTTTTTTCCACCTTTCAATGCATTAATTGTACATATTAATTTGATATTTATTAAATGGTTACATCTTGGTAAGGCACATATTCTGTTTGATTTTTTTTTTCCAATAAAAATTTTTGTTGTGGTCCAATAATGCCATAAAGTTGGAGTTGACAGTGGACGGGTGTATCATGTGCTCTTGGCGCAGCTGTTTATTCTCGGAGGTGAAACATTGAGGAATCAGTTGTGATTGTATGGAAAAGGTCTGAGTACAAAATCTAATTCTCTCAATGCACATATTATACGACCGCAAAAATTTTGCGGTCGTATTATGTTATGGCGCAGTCGTCGGCGTCGGCGTCGGCGTCTGTGGCCAGCATAACTTTGTTTCTAGTGGACGGATCATGTTCAAATTTCAGTATGTGGTTTGTTGGCATAATGGCTATCCCGGGTTTTAATTTCGGGTTTATGGCCCCACCCGTTTCAGAAAAAGGGGCCAANGTTCTATTTGTTTTCATTTTAATTGCTCTGTGATTGGTTAAAATGAAACTGTGACATCATCACGAAGTTATCTATTTTATTGTTTTCCGTTCTATGTCCTAAGTTACGGAACTTGGAATTTTCCGAAATTAAGTAAGTAAGTCTTTATAATGAAAACATTAATAATACTTTATTTTATGGGATCACTTCCCTAAAGCATAAATCTTTTTATTACCCGTGATAAGATGAATTGATCGATACATATAAGAAGTCCTCTGGGGGTGGTGCCCTGTCCTGCCCTGTCTTCACCGATTAAGAATGATATACTATCTTGAAAATGGTTGAGATCCCCGCCCCTAAACCAGATATATTTTTATTACACATGACAAGATGAATTGATTTTCACATACCACCATTCCCTAATTGCCTCTTTAATCAAGTTAAATCAGATTGAGTTTTTAGTGCCAAGAATCAGTTTGCTCTAAAGTGGGGACGTTCATGTCATGCGCTCTTGGCGCAGCTGTTTATTTGATAGTTTTCCCATTAAAAATGCTACATTGTGTATAAATATTCTGGAATCCCCCCTGATTTTGGACAATTGTTTAGCTATTGTTTAGATTAATTATTATCATTTATTAATTATTAATTACTATCAGTATTTTCACTCATGTCAGACCCACAGGTGTTTTGTAATTAACTGAAACACTCTGTGTGTACTAAATAAAAACTCTGTTAAATTAATAGCTCTAAGTTCTGAATCGCCATTGCAGAGGGAGGAGCGAAAATATTTTGGGAGTATTTCTTAGTAAAACATCAGGATATCCTTTAAAAAATACATGATTGTCCAAAAAAGAGGTGTTTCCAACCACTGGACCCCCTCTCCTGGATCCATCAATGAATGAGGTAGTTGAAAACTTTGGGGGAGGGATTTGATACAGGTCCGAATCCTTAACCCCGATACCATCATAGACTAAACTTGCAATTCTATTGCATACTTTTAATGAAACTTTGAAATCCCAATTAATGTAGGTCAATTAACATGCCTAAAGAATGCACTTTTTCATGAGTTTCATGAACAAAAAAAGAAAAACTAGAGAATGTGTCTATAAGACACAGATGCCCCGCAATAGGCATTATTAGTAGATAAATGAACTTTAGACCAATTTAACCCAAGTCCCTCATGGATCCTTATAAATAGGTAACTGTGAAGTACTTATAAAGGGGACTATAATAATGAAAAATTATAAGGATATTATGCATAGTTTGTAAAACAGGATAAATGATAGGGCACTGATAGATCCAATGTAGGTCATAAAATGAAATGTACAAGGACACGTAATTGTTGGGGTTTAGGGGAATACTCATAAGGGTGAGCGTGAATGTTATGAAGCAATATCATGAAGATATCATGTAAAATTGCTGAGCAATGGACCTAAACACAAAACTGAAATGAAGTTACTCAAGTGTGAAGCTCATTGTTGATGCTTTATGTAGCACTCATTAAGATGAATATCATAATTCTATATCATAAAGATATCAAGTATAGTTAATGAAAAATGGATCTAAAAGAAAAATTTAAACAAAGTCACTCAACCATGAGATGTAGGTCATGGACATATAATTGTTGATGCTTTGGGTAGTACTCATAAAGGTGAAGGCTATGAAGATTTATCAAACAGATATCATGTATAGTTGTTGAGAAATGGACCTAAACGCAAAATTTAACCAAAGTCACTCAACCATGAAATGTATGTCATGAACACTTAATTGTTGGTGCTTTGGGTAGTTTTCATAGAGGTGAATATTATGAGGCAATATTATAAAGTTAACTTGTTCATCTAGAAATATTCTATGATCTTGCTGATAATAACATGTATCAATTGGCTGGAGTCACTACAAATTAAAAGGCAGTATTTTTAATAGTACTGTTTTCGAGGTCTGTCAAAAATTGGCGTATTGAAATAGTGTAGTGCCCCCTGACAATATTATGGCTTTAACACAGTCTGGGCACACAGAAGCTATAGTTAGTCGTCATATAAGCGGGAGGTTGATGCATCTTTAAACCTGGTTTAACCCTCAATTGTATTTATAAAATGCCCATTCCAAGTCGGGAATATGACGGCTTGCCAAAAATGTTCTGTGTTGGATTGTGTTTTCCCTGATTCTGTCGTATGTTATACGGATTTTCCTTACTGGTCTCTTCCCTTGATCGATTCGGACTTTTGTTGTCACTTTTATTCTTTGTCGTGTACTTTTAATCTTTAAAGATGTTTTTGTTATAAATCTATGCGTTCACTAGTGTCAGACATAGAATCAATTGATACGGCCTTGTTCAGCAACGTCAGTTATAAAACTAACATACCCAAATCAAACCAATATAGGTATCACAGGATTAGAAACTGCAAAATACATCTAGCAGACCTGGATTTTTATTTAAGCATAACTTTAACTATAAACCAGCTCCTACGAAAATCGTTTTTTTTAAGTAACAAAAAAATATGCACAACTTTACGAATAAAAGCCAGATTTTCACAATTTTCATGCAGAATTTAAAATTCGATATTTTTATGATTTTCATGAACAAATGCAAATGTAGCCAAAACGTAGAGGTAAAACTAAATGTATAATAATTGATGACAATATTGTAACTGTTTCTCAATAAAAATGGAAAATGATAATGACGATATTTGAAGTTCATTGTTCAACTTTTAATGTACTGCGAAAATTGGTAAATCCCGTACTCAAATAATTTTTCTAATCTTTGAAACTGATTTACTTTGGCTAATAATGCAATTTTGACGCCTTTTTGTTAATGTTGGGGTTTACAGCTGGACAGTACTGTCATTCTAAATGAAGCGGGTAATTTCCGTAGCACATATTAATGAAATTTGTAATTTTTACACTACCCACAAAAAATTTTCAAAAACTAAATTTTCAGTGTTTATCCCAAGTTTGCCATTGAATTCACTACACTTATATGTATTGTCCAGGTTTTTGATCATATTGTGTTCAGTTGGCAGGCATTGTTTGGAAGATTATTAAACACAATGCAGCTGAAGATCTTCTTTCCCTCAATTTTCTCCGTTTTCATGGCAACAATATGTGGGTTGACATGATATTTGTTTTTGAACTGGACTTTAAGTAAATTGTGAAATTTTCTGACATATCTGTCAATTCTTTTATTATTCTACCTTTGCACATGATTTTGTATATGATTTAAGAACACATGGAATACACAAAGGGGTTTTACACAACATTGTCCGTTGCTATGGTTACGGTGCAATAGTTGTATCGGAATTGACTTACTAGACCAAAGTGTTAGTAAACTTTTTGATCCACTTTGGTTATTCGGCATGCTGGATTTAAGAGATAACTCTTTAACTTGGTAGCATTTTGAATGCAAAAATACGTTTTTCTTTGCACAAGATTGCCCGTTGCTATGGCAACATCATGGCAATCGTCAAGAATTCTAACACTTAACTTGCTATTAAATCATTTGTAAACATTTTACCCATTTTTAGTCAATCAACATGCATGTTTTGCGAGAAAATATTTATGAAATAACATCTTTAATAAGCATTCTTTACCTTTTTGGGTAAAAAAAGTAGCCGTTAAAAAATGTACTATGGCAACGAGAGAACCAATAACATAAAGATTTGTCATTTATGTTCGAAACAATTGAAATGCATTGTATGTAGCAATATATTCGATATATGTAGTTTTATAACAGTTAAATTAAATGGAAAGAAGAGAATTTAAGATGTAGATGCAAACTACAAAAAAGTCGTTGCCATGGCAACAGAGTATGTTCATTATGGAGATTGAAGTAATTTTTGTGCAAATAATAGTGTCCTCTATAAAAAACACAAATACTGCCAAGATGTGACATTAGGCCGATTTTGGCCCTTCCTGGCTCTACGCCTTTAAAACTTGGATAATATAAACTTATATTTTACTATACAAATTGACAGCTTTTAAAAATTGAATAATTTTGTCGCCTGCGACGTTTGTAAATAAATCTTTAAGAGAATCAGCTGTATAAAATGTGTGACGTATGTCGGCAACATTGACACAGTCAAGAACAATATGTTGTATTGTGTAAGCACTATTACACGGAATACACTCAGGTCGGTCTTCACCATTTAGAATGTAACCATGAGTTGTTCTTGTATGGCCTATTCGACACCTTGTCAAAACAACTTGCTCCTTCCGATTTTTCCAGAGAATCTAACAAGTTTAGCAACTTCTGATTGTATTCCGTACAATTTATTGTTTTTTGCAAGCCCCACCTGTCTTGCCATATTTTTTGGATGTATTTACTTATAAGAGGCTTCATGTCAGTGTAAGGCACTGGACAATCCGCCACCTCATCATCTAATGCATCCTTTGCCTCCTGGTCAACAACTGTGTTTCCATAGATCCCTACATGACTAGAGATCCAAGTATAAGTGACTTCTTTGCCTATACCAACAAGTCACTTGTAGAACTCAACGACCTTAAGAATAACTGGGTGTTTTGTCTTTCGACTTTCAATTGCCAATAGACATGAGAGAGAATCAAACCAAATTAAGAACTTACTTTTTCGCGATGAAGCAACAAAGTTGAGTGCTAAGTAAATAGCGTTGGCTGCAGCAGTAAATATGGAACTTGTGGATAGTAGTCGGAGAGTTGCAGCTCGGTCTCTGAAGACAGCTGCACAGGCCACCCTGTCTCCATCCTTAGATCCATCTGTGTATATAGGCAAGTATACGGGGTGTTCAGATTTAATTCTTGCAAACTCCTGCTGGATAACCAGAGGATAAGCGTCAGATTTTATTTTTATATTTTCGTAGTTTGGCTTTTTGGCTTCTTTAACAATAGTTATAGGGTTATTATACAATTTTAGCTCTGGACCTGCGTGCAGTTTCCGTTTAAAACAGAAATGCATTCCAACTGTTTTAGAGCTTGATAACTTTAAACCGTTCTCTTCGCCACTATTATGTTCAAACAGAGCTGCAATTGTCTTTCTATGTTATTCATGTGTTTACCACTATAACACATCAGGAAGTCATCTACATACAGTGACCCCTCAATGTTATTTTTCAAAACCTCAGCTAAACTATTGATTTTGATACTAAATAAGGGTCAGCACCGAAGTACTGACTACTGGGTAGGTAAATATTATTTCAAGCAGGTCTTAATACGTATACTTATTCGGTCATTTTAGTTCATTGTTTCTTTCAGTTAATGTGTTCATGTATTGAGTTGTTCATTCTTATTTTAAAATTTGAGAAAAAAAATCATATTTGAGTAGACCCACGAGTTTGTATATCTCACTATAACATTCTTGCCCACGTAAATACTTTTCTGTAACAAAGTGGGAACACTTCTAGGACATTGAAGAAATTCTATTGTTTGACGCATTCATAACGTCAGGCTAACGACCTACAAAGCACAGAAAACTTTTCCATAACTTGTCTGCAACGCTCACAAAACAGCGTATGACGACGTCTCAAAAGGGTTTTACTAGCGCACTTGACGTATACCAAGCATGTCCATAACGATCTCCTAATATTCATTGAACGTCAGTATAGCGGTTTGACGATCTTTTGTCAGATCATTTGGAAATTCACCCAAATCTCGTTTTTAAAGGTAGAAATGGACAGAAATGCCGCCGAAATATACGACAGACTTGCAGGAGGGATAGGTCTCTCAAAAATCACAAAATCTATTAAAATATGTCTGTGTAATGATGAAAGGAAGCAGCTATTTACATTCCTTTGAATTTTGTCGATGAACTACTACGTATCGCACACATTATAGAAAAAAGAAGGAAAACGGGGAATGTGTCAAAGAGACAACGGCCCAAAGGGGAGTAATAACAACTCAAAGCTACCATAAGATCTTCAATGAACGATGAAAACCCCACACCCAATGGCAGGTCGGAGTCAAGTTCGTCTAACGCGTGCATAATTTATCAACAACACATTGGCGAACGTCGTGAAATTTTGAACATGTTCACATTTTTCCGACGTACCTAACGTTCAACAACACCCGCAACTTGCGTCGATGTGTTTGTTACGTATGAACAATGTGCCTCTTACTTATACAACTCATAAGAGCGTGTGCGAAAATATTCTTACACGTCGGCGAACATTGGCGCTTCGTGTTATAGTGTGACAGGGCCATGAACAGTATTCAACTGAGAAAGATAATTGTAAAAGTAAGTATATCGTCAATGTACCTGCTGTTATTGTTGAAATTGGAAATAAATTATTCACGTTTTGTACGAATTAATTTTCTAATTTTTATGCCCCCGCGACAATTAGTCGAGGGGGGATATTGTTTTACCCTCGTCCGTCCGTCCTTCCGTCCGAGGGGGTACATGGTTTATCCGCGCAACTCCTCCTACAATTTTTATGCTAGAAAGTTTTTATTTTGCATATCATTTGTACATTATATTGAAGATGTGCATGTAATAAGGATTTGATTTTGGTGCATTTTTGTCAAAAATATACATTGTTGAACTTAGTCATTTTTTCTGATTTTTCATAGAGGGTACATAATTTGTCCGTGCAACTCCTCCAACAGTTTTAATGCTAGTAAGTTTTTATTTTGCAGATCATTTGTACCTATATTGCAATATGCATGTGGTAAGGATTTTCATTTCGGTTAATTTTTGTTAAAAATTTACATTGTTGAACTTAGTCAATTTTTAATGATTTTGTGATAGAGGGAACATAGTTTGTAAGTGCAACTCCTCCTACAGTTTTGATGTGGTAAGGATTTTGATTTTGGTTAATTTTTGTCAAAATTATACATTGTTGAACTTGGTCATTTTTTTGGTGATTTAGTAATAGAGGGTACATAGTTTGCCCGCACAACTCCTCCTACAGTTTTGATGCTAGGAAGTTTTTATTTTGCAGATCTTTTGTACCTATATTGAAGATGTGCATATTGTAAGGATTTTGATTTTGGTTAATTTTTGTCAAAACTATACATTGTTGAACTTCGTCATTTTTTGGTGATTTAGTAATAGGGGTACATAGTTTGTCCTCGCAACTTCTCCTACAGTTTTTATGCTAGGAAATTTTTATTTTGCAGATAATTTGATTGCATTTTGATGCATTTTTTGAAAAAATACACATTGTTGAACTTAGTCATTTATTGGGTGAATTATTAATAGAGGGTACGCAGATTGTCCGTATAACTCCTCCTAGAGTTTTGATGCTAAGAAGCTTTTATTTTGCAGTTCATTTGTATCTATATTGAAGATGTGCATGTGATATGTTTTTTGATTTCAGTTCATTTTTTCTTTCAAAAATATACATTGTTCAACTTTTAATTTTTTGGTGATTTAGTAATAGTGTGCAACCTAGAATAACAAGAAGAACATGTGTTTAGCGGGGGCATCATATGTGTCTTACAGACACAAATATTACTGAAAAATCCCAATTTGATTCAACCTTGCGCGGGGGCATGTCATCCTCTAGTTTCATTAAGTATCGTTCGTGATTTCTGTTTCTGTGCTTTGTGTCTGTCTAGCGTCGTTGTTTTGTGTCTGGCGTCATTGTTTTCTGTGTTCTCGTTTTTGCCATGCCTTTGGACTTCGGTTTTTGTGGATTTCACTCCTTTGTTCGTTCGGTGTTCTACTGCCGTTGTTTCACAACAGAACAGAAAAAGATCTGCAATTAAAGGTGCACAGTAGGTACTTATGGGAGTTCCAATATTCCTATAGACTGAAAAATTAACAGGATTATTTTTAAAACAGATGAAAAGTTAAATATTCATTGTATATACTTAATGTTTTTTTTTTCGTTTATTACACTTACTTTTAGAATTTAAAATACGATATGTGTTCGGCAAATGTATTGACGACCGGAACACCAATCATTATGTAAAAACCAGGTGCAGCTTACCGGTAAATTATGTATTTGCAAATTAGGGTATGTAGTCGATATTTGTTCTCATTGTGATCATAAGTGTATCTTATCTACGTATTGCAAAATTACAAAATTGTTATATCATTTGGAGTAAAATTTCAAAGGGAAATCCGACAAATATCGTCTTTTGAAATATGGTGCGATCGGGTCTACATTCTAGATTTTATGATGTTACAACAAGGGACAAAACTCCTTGTGTATATAGACTATTAGGGGACGACATTTCTCCGTGGATTTTAGTATATTTTAGGGTGAATATAGTGAGAAATTAGTTCATATACCATTGGAAGTGCCAGACAAGAGAATCTCAGAAACCCTCGGGTAAGATTTCAATCATTTCGGACTCAGCAACCTTCGTACGAGAATAGAAATCTGATTATCTTACCTATGGGTGTCTAAGATTCTCTTGTCTCGCACTTCCCCTGGTGTTAGATTCTTAATATCTAGTTCATTGTGACTGTGTCACGTTATACTTTAGTAATATAATGATTTTGAATTACCCAACTTTCATTTTGCGCAATTCGGTCACATAATTTGAAAGCTTAGAGATAACAGGAGTTGCAGTAAAAAAACTTATAAAACGAATTTACAATATTGCAATTTTAAAGATTTATGTTACGTAATGTATCGCTTTTAACACAGACATTTTCACTCAACTGGTTCAATCTTATTTATAATGCCGTTTTTTTTTGTCTTTTAAGGGTATGCAACAACAAGTGATAAGACTTGAAATTGTGTTGTTTGTAAGCGGAAACTCCTCGCAGCTATTAACATGTTTTATTGTCAATAATTAGAATCCAAGCCTTACAAGACATTATATAACATTGACATTTCAGTTTTAAGATAATATAATTGTAAGGACTATTGATAACAGACAAACAATATACCTGCTGGTGCCCAGGTTTATAGCCGCATAGGTTTTGGACTGAAATCACCCACTGGTTTAAGTATTCAGCAATAGAAATAAAATTAAAATAAAAAAAGCAAATAAGTCGAGCCTTATTCAAAATTTAGTTGGTCAGTGGTTTTGTTATTGAAGTGATTCTTTGCATATGACAATTAGATGTGTATAGTTTTAAACAGATAAATATGGTACAAAACGCCACATTAGGAAGACGAAATATGAAAAATGAATTCATAACAAAATTATCAAAGATAGATAGAAATGAAATGACCCAAATTATGGCTTTTAACTGGGAGGGGACGGACGTAAAACAAACAGTAAGCTCTCAAATGGCTGGATCGATTACCCTGACCTTAATCAAATAATAATGCCCAATGGTTTGAGGAGATAGAACCTTTGAAAGATTTATAATAGGGTCCCTATTACATAAAGCACTGACCAGAAAAACATATCTTTTAGTTTGAACTTTATTTATTCAACAACAATGACAGCACATATTACAAACACAATAACAATAATGCTAGATTGAGAAACAAGGCTAAACGAATATTTTGCTGCAGACCACCTAACAAATATCTGGAGACATGTTTGATTCCATTAGGCTCAGCAGTTTCTGAGGAGAATATGTTCGGAAATGCTTTCCTATAACGTAAAGTGTTAAGCGAAACGTTCTGCTAGCGAGCATCTTGTATAAAGCGAGGACCTGTGGAAACACACTTTTGCATGAACCTGTGTCCATGTATGGTTCCAAATGGCGCTTAGTTTTATTATGTTTTCTCAATGAGTCAAATGATAAATTATGTTTCCAGCTGGCAGTCATCTTAAATATAGCGCAGACCTGAAAAATATTTCTTTTTGTTGCGACCTAAGATCGGTTCCAGATGGTCAGGCATTTTCAAGAATCTTCAAATTGGCCTGTTCGCAGCAAGAAAGTTTAGGCTGTTGCCAGCTGGCGACGACTTTTGATATATTCCAGACCTTAAACAATCTGATTAAAATCAGATCTCCCCCATATCAGAAAACACCTTATGCAGGAGACCACCTAGAGACTATTTTGGCTAATTTGGGTTTCAAGTAACCTTAGGGTTTCAGAAGGATTTTTTAGCTCACCTGACCCGAAGGGTCAGTGTGAGCTTTTGCCATCACTTGCCTTCACTTGGCGTCCGTCGTCCGCCGTCCGTCCGTTAAACTTTTCACATATTCATCTTCTCCTCTGAAACCACTGAAGCAAATTCAACCAAACTTTACAGGAATGATGTATGCGAGGTCGTTTACAAAGATTGCTCATTTCGTTCCGATCCGATAAAAAACATGGCCGCCAGCGCGGAACTTAGGTTTAACATTGGACCCTATGGAAAAAATCACATTTTCATCTTCTGCTCTGAAAAGGCTGAAGCAAATTATACCAAATTTTACAGGAATGATGTACTTAAGGTCCTTAACAAAGATGGCTCATTTCGTTCCGATCCGACGAAAAACAGGCCGCCAGCACGGAACATGGTTGAACATAGGACCCTATGGGAAAATCACATTTTTATCTACTCCTCTGAAACCACTGAAGCAAATTTAACCAAACTTTATGTTACAGGAATGATGTATGGAACGTTGTTTACAAAGACTGCTCATTTCGTTCTGATTCGATAAAAAACATGGCCGCCAGCGCGGAACTTAGCATTGGACCCTATGGGAAAATTCACATTTTCATCTGCTCTGAAAAGGCTGAAGCTAATTGAACCAAACTTTACAGGAATGTTGTACTAAAGGTCCTAAACCACTGAAGTAAATTCAACAAAACTTTACAGGAATGATGTATGGAAGGTCCTTTACAAAGATTGCTCATTTCGTTCTGATCCGATAAAAAACATGGCCGCCAGCGCGGACCCTAGGTTTAACATTGGACCCTATGATAATCTTCTCTGAAAAGGTTGAAGCAAATTCAATTAAACTTTACAGGAATGATGTACTAAAGGTTCTTAAGAAAGATTGCTCATTTCGTTCCGATCCGACAAAAAACATGGCCGCCAGCACGGAACATGGTTTAACAGAACCCTATGGGAAAATCACATTCTCATCTACTCCTCTGAAACCACTGAAGCAATTTCAACCAAACTTTACAGGAATGATGTATGGAAGGTCGTTTACAAAGACTGCTCATTTCGTTCCGATTCGATAAAAAAACATGGCCGCCAGCGCGGAACTTAGGTTTAACATTGGACCTTATGGGAAAAATCACATTTTCATCTTCTGCTCTGAAAAGGCCGAAGCAAATTCAACCAACCTTTAAAGGAATGATGTACTAAAGGTCCTAAACAAAGATTGCCCATTTCGTTCCGATCCGATGAAAAACATGGCGGCCAGCACGGAACATGGTTTAACATAGGACCCTATGGGAAAATCACATTTTCATCTACTTCCCTGAAACCACTGAAGTAAATTCAACAAAACTTTACAGGAATGATGTATGGAAGGTCCTTTACAAAGATTGCTCATTTCGTTCTGATACGATAAAAAACATGGCCGCCAGCGCGGACCTTAGGTTTAACATTGGACCCTATGATAATCTTCTTCTCTGAAAAGGCTGAAGCAAATTCAATTAAACTTTACAGGAATGATGTACTAAAGGTTCTTAAGAAAGATTGCTCATTTCGTTCCGATACGACAAAACACATGGCCGCCAGCACGGAACATGGTTTAACATAGAACCCTATGGGAAAATCACATTTTCATCTACTCCTCTAAAACCACTGAAGCAATTTCAACCAAACTTTACAGGAATGATATATTGAAGGTCGTTTACAAAGACTGCTCATTTCGCCCCGATTCGATAAAAAACATGGCCGCCAGCGGTGAACTTAGGTTTAACATTGGACCTTATGGGAAAAATCACATTTTCATCTTCTGCTCTGAAAAGGCCGAAGCAAATTCAACCAACCTTTAAAGGAATGATGTACTAAAGGTCCTAAATAAAGATTACTCATTTCGTTCCAATCCGATAAAAAACATGGCCGCCAGCGCGGAACTTAGGTTTAACATTGGACCCTATGGGAGAATTCACATTTTCTTCTTCTCCTTTGAAACCGCTGAAGCAAATTCAACCAAACTTTACAGGAATGATGTACTAAAGGTCCGTCACAAATATGGCTCATTTCGTTCTGAACCGATAAAAAAACATGGCCGCCAGCACGGAAGATAGTTTGACAGGCCCTATGGGAAATTCACATTTCATCTTCTCCTCTAACAGCACTTAAACAAATTCAACCAAACTTTACAGGAATGATGTATGGAAGGTCCTTTACAAAGAATGCTCATTTTATTCCGATCTGATAAAAAACATGCAGAACTTAGGTTTAACAATGGACCCTATGGGAAAATTCACATTAATTCTTCTTCTGCTCTGAAACCGCTGAAGCAAATTCAACCAAACTTTACAGGAATGATGATCTGAAGGTCCTAAACAAAGATTGCTCATTTTGTTCCGATCCAATAAAAACATGGCCGCCAGCACAGAACATAGTTTATTTTGGCCATATGGGAAATTCACATAAAAACATGGCCACCATACAGAACATTGAAAACCCTGCTTCAGCATTTTGTCAGGTGAGCGATACAGGCTCAGTGTCTGAGCCTCTAGTGTAAATGTGTTATCAAATAGGGTCTGATGAAAAATTTGTTACCTGCTCGAACCTATCTTCGATATAGCCTTGAACTAAAAAAAACGATATGCTTAGCAGTTTTAAATGGGATGATCTTTTGATCTTGTAAAGTGTTAACCCATAGGGTACAATAAAATCTCCATGTGGCCTTGTTTGATTTAGGGCGACTACTTCTGACATATTTCAGATATATCGTGACGAGAACTGAGTATATCAAACAATTATAATAAATATAAAAAATAAGTAAAAATTCATATAGCTTTATACAAGTTAAAACAGATGAAAAACAACAATAAAAGCGTTGTTCCATTGCCTAGTTTTACCATGTACTTGTAGAGATTTTGTCCCATTTGAATTTACATTGTAAATAATATGAAAAAGAATAAAAGAAAAAATATTAGTTTATCATTACGTCGCCAGCGACGTTTGTAAATAAGTCCCTAAGAAAATAAGCAGATTAGAATCTCGCCTGATATCGGCAACATCTACATTAAAACGGTATGCATTGTATGGAATACATTCAGGTCGGTCATCACTGTTTAGTATAAAACTATCTGTTGTTCTGGTGCGTCCAGTACGACATCGTGTCAACATTATCTGTTCCCTATTGTTTTAAACGCAATTACATCTTGTGGACCGCTAATGGGATATCTGTTTCCCAGATGACAACAGATCTTTCTCTTTAAAGCATAATTGTTGATTCCTTTACCGGATTGAACATTACTACCGGATTTTTGACTTGTCCAACACGGTGGGTGTCTTATAGGAAGCAGGAGATGCTTTCACTGCAGGAACACCTGATCTTGTCCAAGTTTTTTTATTGGATCCGTGTCGTTCATCTTTGTAATGTATCTTCATTTTTCTTTTCTGTTCCGTATTCATGCTGTGTCTCTTTTTCTTTGTTGTTTCCGATGTTGCCATTGTCCTTGGATTATTCGTTTTGGATTGACGGTTCGGCTCTCACTTACTATACCAACCAAGTTTATCAACATTTGACTGTATTCCACGCATTTCATTATTTATTTTAAGATCCAATTTGGCCTGCCAAAACTTCAAAATATATATACCGATTAAAGGCTTCATGTCAGTGTACGTACTGAACAATCCGTTACCTCGTCATCTATTACATCTTTGGCTTCCTGGTCAAAAGCTGTGTTTCCAGAGATCCCTTACATGACTAGGAATCCAAACACAAATGACTTCTCTCTATAATGTTACAAGTTACTTGCACACTTCAAGTTTTTTTTTCAAAATAACCGGGTGTTTTGTTTTTTCGACTTTTTGACACTAGCCATGAAAGTGAACCAGAACAGACCATGAACTGGTCTTTGCGATGGTTTTTCACAGCTAATTTTTTGCAATAAAGCTACAAATTTAAATTTCAGCAGTAAATATGGAACTAGGGGGATTGCAGTTGGAGAGTTGCTGTACGGTCTACAAAAATGACTGCAGAAAGCACTCTGTCTACACATCCGCGTAACTTTGCAAGTATTCAGAATGTTGACCGGGATCAAGTACGTTTGATATTCGACGTTCGATATTCGACATTCAGAATTGTGAATATCAAACTGAATACCAAACGGTAATTTTTTACCGTTTGATATTCGTTCGATATTCATGATAATTGTTATGAAATGAAGCAAAAAAACTTGAATATCGAATGAATATCAAACGGTAAAAAAGCAACGTTTGATATTCATGTTTATTGCAATTAACTGAATAAAAAAAAATATGAATATCAAATGGATATCAAACTGAGATTTTTGTCAGTTCGATATTCGTTTGATATTCGTTTCCGGACTACTTATGCAACTGGGATGAATATCGAATGAATATCAAACTGAAATTGTTTCAGTTCGATATTCGTTTGA
>MJUU01026471.1:0-11011 GCA_002080025.1 Modiolus philippinarum
GAAACTTAAGTTATTGACCAAAAATAAAAGTGTCTACAGACGACAACGACAACGACGACGACAACGACGACAGCACCATACCATTATACGACCGCAAAAATTTTTGCAGTCGTATAAAAAAGTTTAAAATGCACAAAACCAAACCAAATCCGAATAATCAGTAGTATTAAATATAGCTAAGGACAAAACTACGATGTTAAACCTTAGGTTTCAGAATTTACATAAATTAATAGATAATAGTAATTGAACAAAGTGTACACATGAGATATTGTCTCATGTACAAGTACACCATATCTAAGAAAAATAAAGAGCATACATCTCTGCCACGGGGAATTGTTTTACCAACTCTTCACTGCAATAATAGACAAACTCCTGTATTAATTATTTTACAAAAGGATATGGAGTAAATGAACAAAAGACCATAACACACATGTTTACTTCAACTGCAATAATTCTAATGAGCTGTACGGCCATTTCGGAAATTAATTCCTCATCAGCAGCACTAGAACCCAAACAAAGGAAATCCATTATTTCAAAAAAAAAGTTTAAAATGCACAAAAAAAAAAAACGAAATCCGAATAATCAGTATTATCAAATATAGCTAAGGACAAAACTACGATGGAGCCAGTTGATCTTTAGGTTTTAGAATTTACATAAATTTAGATAATAGTAATTGAACAAAATGTACACATGAGATATCGTCTCATGTACAAGTACACCATATCTAAGAAAAATAAAGAGCATACATCTCTACCATGGGGAATTATTTTACAAACTCTACACTGTTTTACGAAATGATATGGAGAAAATGAACATGAGACCATAACACATATGTTTACTCCAACTGCAATTATTTTAATGAGCTGTATGGCCATTTCGAAAATTAATTCCTCACCAGCAGCACTAGAACCCAAACAAAAGAGATCCATAATTTCAAAAAATGTTTAAAATGTACAAAACCAAACGAAATCCGAAAAATCAGTATTATAAAATATAGCTAAGGACAAAACCACGACGGAGGGAGTTAATCCTTAGGTTTTAGAATTTACATAAATTTAGATAATAGTAATAAAACAAAGTGTACACATGAGATATTATCTTATGTACAAGTACACCATATCTAAAAAAAAAATAAAGAGTATACATCTCTACCACGGGGAATTGTTTTACCAACTCCACACACTGCAAAAAAAAAGACGAGCTCTTGTATTTATTATTTTACGAAAGGATATGGAGTAAATGAACATGAGACCATAACACATGTGTTACTCCAACTGCAATAATTTTAATGAGCTGTATGGCCGTTTCGGAAATTAATTCCTCATCAAAAACACTAGAACCCAAACAAAGGAAATCATGGATGTAGTATTATTCGAAGTTTATGAATGAATTCCGCTCAAACTGGTGCTAGGAGGCGTCTTGAACTTACTATGAGGCAAGAGCACGGCTCATTGATGAATGCCTCATGGTGACTTCAAGATGAGGAGCAATATAAGTGTTGCTTCATTGCTTGGTTTTATTTCGTATTTGCAGTGACTTTGTCTTAAATGTATTCACTCCATACCAAATCAGTGTTAATTCAGTTAGTGGTTTTCCAAATGTTTTGGTTTGATCTGCACTGAAGATATTTTACGAAAGGATATGGAGTAAATGAACATGAGACTTAGTTGTCGAAATTGCCATTTGCTGAAATTAAATTAACCGTAACCTCATTATTTAGCTATGCATTAAAAAAATTCTAGAGTTAAATACTAATACTAAGTAATTACCATTATAGAGCTTTTTATACGGGATTTTTTTTAAATCAAAGTTTAACATGCTTCCACTCACGCCATCTTGGCTGAGACACGATCTGCTGAATAGCTGCCCCAAAGGAAAATTGTGACTTTGTTTGGTTTTAATTGGACTTGTTCCTGCGAGCGACGATTTTGGTTAACGTACAGACCTGAAAGATATCTTTTCTGAAAGGGAACATTAAAGGGCCATTTTGACTTTGTTTGTAATTAAATCAGCATTTCTGAGATCTTAGAATGTGTTTTCAATAGTGTCAAATGTTGAACTATGTTCTCCGCTAGCGGTCATCTTGGATAAGGTACGGATCTGCCAGGTACTTTTCGAAAGCACCATCTAAGGACCATTGTGACTGTGTGTTGACTGTAATTGGACTGGTAGTTTCTGAGACGATATTTGTATGTGTTTTCAATAGGGTCGAATGTAAAACTATGTTGGCATCCATCTTCGATGAGATACGGACCTGAAAGATACTTATTTCAGAAGGGACCATCTAAGATTCACTGTGACAAAATTAGGTGTTATTTGACAAGTAGTTTTCTGATAATCATCATTGTCCGTTCTTAGACATTAATTTTGATATAACGAATGGTAAATTACATACTAAAATTTATGATAAAAGGGATGCTTTTTCTTTTCCCATAGTTAATTATCCATTTCTGGATGGCGATGTTCCATTAGCGCCATCATATGGTGTTTACATATCTCAACTTGTTCGATTTGCTCGAGTATGTAATAACGTTTGCGATTTTAATGAACGGAATCTTTTCATAACTGAAAAACTATTACATCAGGGTTTTCGTTATCACAAACTAGTTAAAACCTTTACTAAATTTTATCATCGATATAAAGACTTAAATCATAAATACAAAGCAACCTGTAAACATCTTATCAAGACTGGTATTTCACATCCCTTATTTTACGGTAATGTTTTACATAAGAGTAAAAAATACTTAAACTCGCCTAACAAACTTATAAAACCTTTAAATCGTCTAATTCATAAGGGTTATAATTACGGTATTGTCGTCAAGTCACTACGTATATGGCCTTCTTTGGTATTAACATTGATTTTTTGATAGGGTCTTTGCAATTTAATTAAACACATTCTAAATTTCTAAAATCTGTATTGCATGGACACGGTTTATGTATTCCGGTATATACATGAAATCATTATGCCAAACTCCTCACAAGAAGGGATCTTGGTGGATGCTGTATACTGAGGGTACATAACTTACTTTGTCAGTTTGTGAGGGGTCTGGAGCTGGCATGTCAGTTAACTGTTAGTAGTCTCTTGTGATTTCATGTTTTGTCCGTATATTTAGTTCTTTCAATTTCACTTTTCACAATTGACTCAGTCCTGTTGCCAACTGAATTTTACTGTTGTTACGATTGTTTTTTGATTTATCACATTGGCTGTAGGGGGAAGGTTTGGATCCAATAAAACTAGTTTAACCCCGCCGCAGCAGGTTTGCGCCTGTCCTAAGTCAGGAATTTATTAAGCCTTTGTGTGTCTTGTCCTTTTTCTAGTTAGTTTACTTTATGTCTACAGGAGTCTAGGATGATGTTTATTTCGCTGGACGTGATTGCTCTTTGTTCAGGGGCCGACTCCGACCTGCCGTTGGGTGTGGGGTTTTTCTCACCGTTCATTGAAGATTTTATGGTGGCTTTGAGTTGTTATTACTCCCCTTTGGGTCGTTGTCTCTTTGACACATTCCCCGTTTCCCTTCTTTTTTCTATTTGAAAAGAGGATATGTTTTCCATAGGATCCAATGTTAAACTGTTTGACAAGTATTTTTTGAAAAGAAGATATGTTTTCCAAATGGTCCAATGTTAAACTATGTTCACAACTGGCGACCATAGTGGATGAGGTACTAGTAGCTTCTGAGAAGATCTTTGTATGCTGTTTTGAATATTGTTCAATGTTAAACTGTGTTATAAGATAATGACCATCTTGGATGAAGTAAGGACCAGATGGATATCTTTTTTTGGTAGCAGCCACCTAGGGATCGCTGTGACTAAGTTTGTTTCTGATTGGATAAGCTGTTTCTGAGAATCAGATCCTTGAATATGTTTTCAATGTGCCCAATGTTTAACTATATTTCCCTCTGGCGGCCTTCTTGGATGATGTACTGACCTCCGGATACTTATTTTGAAAGGGACCATCTAAGGTTGTGATTGGACAAGTAGTTCCTTAGAATAGGATTTTTAATGTGTTTTCAATAGGATTGAATGATAACTTCCGGTCCCACGAGCGGCCATATTGGATGAGGTTCAGACTTGCCATTAACTTTATTATTTTGGAAGGAAGCATGTAGGGACCATTGCGACTAAGTTTGGTCATCACTGGACTTGCAGTTTATGAGATCTTTGAATGAGTTTTACACAATGACCAATACTGAACTATGTTCTTCGATAGCGGCCATTTGAATGAGGTAAGGACCTGCCGTGTACCTTTTCGGAATTGGCATATAAGGCATATTGTGACTAGTGTGGTTACTAATTTGGACTAGCAGTTTCTGAGGTCCTTAAATGTATTTTCAAAGGGTCCAATGTTAAACTTTGTTCCTTGCTGGCGGCCATCTTGGATGAGATACGGACCTGCTAGATAACTTTTTTGGATGGGACCATCTTAGGAACATGTTTCCATGGGACCCAATGTTAAAACTATGTTCCCCGCAAGTGGTCATCTTAGATGAGGTATGGACCTACCTGGTACCTTTTATAAAACTGACAAGTTTGTGACTAAATTTTGTTCTAATTGTAGTATTATCTGAGATAAGATCTTTGATTATGTTTTCCACAGACCTAATGTAAAGCATTGTTCCCCACTAGCGGCAATCTCGGATGAGATGAGAACATGCAAGACAGTACCTCCAAAAGAGACGACATAGGACTTTTGTAACCAATTCTGACCCTAATTGGTTCAACAGTGTCTAAGGAGGCTAAGTCTGGTCCTTATTGGTTCAGTGGTGTCTGAGGAAGCTATGTCTGGTCATAATTGGTTCAACGGTGTTTGAGGTAGATAAGTCTGATCTAATTAGTTCAACAGTGTCTGAGAAAGTTACGTCTGGTCCCTTTTGGTTCAACGATGACTGAGGAAGCTAAGTCTGGTCCTAATTGGTTCAACGGTGTCTGAGGAAGACATGTTTGATGATGGATCAGCACAAACAAAACTTACAAAACTTAGCCAGGACCTAATAAATATCAAAAGTGTTAAGTTTGTGTTAAATCCATTCAGAAGTTGTCTAGAAGAAGATCTATCTAAAAAGGTTTAGGACGGACGGACGGAGACGACGGACGAAGAGTTATCTCATCCTGGCTATAACAAGGTGATAAATAATACGAATAAGTTTTGGTTATGACAAGAGACATCCAAAAAATAATAGGGGTAAAACAAAACGGATGCAATTTTGATTGAAAACTAGAGTAACTGTGGCCTAGTGGGCCACGGATACCCGCCCCCACCCCGCCCCGCCCCGCCCCGTAATTAAGGTCCTGCATAAATTTCATGAAGTTCTGATTGGTGGTCAAGGAGGAGTAGTGGATACCAGGTATTCACCATATGGTTTGCATTGAGGTAAAAGTGCAAAGTCCAAAACATGTCAAAAATCTGCAACAAAAGGAATAACTGGAAAACAAACTGTATTATGAAAATCTACAATATGTAATAAAGCTCCTGCATAAGTTTCATGAAATTCCAATCAGAGGTTGAAGAGAAGCAGTGGATACCATGTGGGTTGAATTGAGCTAAAATGACAAAGTCAAAAATATGTCAAAAATCTGAAGAAAAAAATTTGGAAAACAAAAAGCGTAGTGCACATCTTCAATATATAATTAAGCTCCTGCCTATGTTTTATGAAATTCCAATCAGTGGCTTAAGAGGAGTAGTGGATACCATGTGGTCACCATATGGTTTGCATTGAGCTAAAATGACAAAGTCTAAAACATGTAAAAAATCTGGAAAAAGGAATTATTGTAAAACAAAAAATGTAGTGCAAATCTACAATATGTAATCAAGCTCATGCATAAGTTTCATGAAATTCCAATCAGTGGTCAGGGAGGAATAGTGGATACCACTCCGGTGGTCACCATATGGTTTGTCTAAAGCTAAATTGACAAAGTCCAAAACACATTATAAATCTAATAAAAAAGGAATTTGGGGAACATAAGCTTTAAGCATAGTGCACATCTACAATATGTAACGAAGCTCCTGCATAAGTTTCATGAAATTCCAATCTTCGGGTTAAGAGGAGTAGTAGATACCATGTGGTCACCATATGGTTTGCATTGAGCTAAAATGACAAAGTCCAAAACATGTCAAAAATCTGGAAAAGGGGAATTATTGAAAAACAAAAGCGTAGTGCACATCTACAATATGTAATTAAGCTCCTGCATAAGTTTCATGAAATTCCAATCAGTGGTTTAGGAGGAGTAGTGGATACCAGCTGTTGGGTACAAAAAGACGGACGAACGGAAGTACAGAAGGACGGACACCATGAACACTATTTACCTCCCGCTTTGCGGGGGTATAACAAGATTGCTACACGTAGCCATATGTCCCCGCCGCGCAAGAAACTTAAAACCCATATCAGACTAGCATTGAAAAAAAATGGGCAGGGGTTCACCTTGTAATGTAAGTAATACATTTTGTTGAAATCAAACATTCCAGGTTTCCCTTTCAAAAAAAAAAAAAATGCCGGGCAGGGGTTCTCCTTATATTTGGTATTTCCAGGGTTCTATCGCTCCCACAACGCTCAACTGTGTTCTAATGTGATCGAAGACTGAACTGGAAAATGAAAGCATTAGTCACGGTTGACTGCACAAATGAGTGGCAAATGTGGACTAACTTTGTGCATGGCGGTCAAATTCACAATTGGTCATTAGGAATCTAACTTCCGAGTAAAAGTGAAAGCATTGCAAATTCTATATAATGTGGTTGGAATTCTAATAATTAGGACCATTGCGTTTGACAAATATCCCGGTAGTTTTACACGTGCCTGGTCTTTTTGCCCTTTGGATTCCGGCTCTTGACAATTCTGTTCGATAACAGGATAAAAAATGGCTGAATTTTTTCAGAAAAATAGAGGATGACATGCCCCGTGCAAGATACAGAAGTGGATTTTAGTAGCGGTAATGATGTTTGTGTCTGCAAGACACATATGATGAACCCGCATAACATATTTTGACTGTGTACCCTCTTTGTTAAAATCGCAAAAAACAAATCAAAAACAAAAACAAAACAAAAAAAACCCCAAAAAACAAACAAACAAAAACAAAAAAACAAAACAAAATGAAAACAAAACAATAAACTGTGGACACAAGATATGTCTCGCCCGTCCCTTGCATCACTTAAATTTGCACACTGATTTACTGCAGCAGCCATAAAAATAAAATATAATTCTTCATCTGTGTTAACAATTTCCTTAAAAAAATGATGTGATCACTCAAGCATGACTGAGGGGCCAGGGCCACAATCTGGGCATGAAATCCGTATGTACTCCTCAAGATGCAACTGCATGTCAATTATAAAGTGGCCAGGACTATAGGCTGTACAAACTACTGCTTGCTAAAAACTTAAAATTGACCATTCATGCATGACTAAGGGGCCAGGGCAACCATCTGGGTGTGGAATCAGTATGTACCCCTCAAGACGTAACTGCCTGTCAAATATCAAGTGCCTAGGACTACAGGTACAGACTGTACAAACTGCTTGCTAAAAACTTAAAGCGATCGTTCATGCGTGACTAAGGGGTCAGTGCCACCATGTGGGTGTGGAATCGGTATGTACTCCCCAAGACGCAACTGCATGTCAAATATCAAGTGCCCAGGACTACTGGTATAGGCTGTACAAACTCCTTGCTAAAAATTTAAAGTGATCGTTCATGAGTGGCTTAGGGGCCAGGGCCACCATCCGGGTGTGGAATCAGTATGTACTCCCAAGACGCAACTGCATGTCAAATATCAAGTGCCTAGGACTACTGGTATAAGCTGAAACCTGCTCGCTAAAAACTTAAAGTGGTCGTGCATGCGTGACTTAGGGACCAGGGCCATACATTCAGTAGGGATTTGAGTTGTACCCATACTAATGCAACTGCACATCAAATATTATGGGCCTACTACTAAAATTAGCTTGTTTATTCACAATAGTTTGCAATTGTTGAGGCTGCAGCCGCCACCAAAAACGATATTCCTAAGTCTCGCCTCCGCGACTTTTCGTCGCGGGCGAGACAAAAACTAGCTAATTTCAACAATGTAAATTATTCATAATCATACACCAAAATGAAAATCAATACCAAAAGGCACATCTTCAATAATCTGCAAAATAAAAAAAAAATCCTACCATAAAAACTGTAGGAAATCTTTGCCTGACAAACTGCATACCTTCTATGAGAAAATCACAACTAGAGGCTCAGTGACTGAGCCTGGATCACTCACCTGACAAAATGCTTCTGTGCCATGCATGACCAAAACTAATGCTTTTTACAAATGGTGTCTAATATTTAGCTTTGTTCTCTATTAGCACCCGTGCTTTTTGTCCTTTTGAAATGAGTAATCTTTGCATCATTCCAATACAGTTTAGTTAAATTTACTTGAATAGCTTCAGAGAAGATCATGAAAAAGATAATTTTCTCTTAGGCTCCAATGTTAAACTATGTTCCACGCTGGTGGCCATGTTTTTTATCAGATCGGAAAACTAGAGGCTCCCAGGAGACTGTATCGCTCACCTGGCTTTCAATTGCCACAATGAAGCTAACATTTTAAGTTATACAGTTGAACTTAAGTCTCTCAAACTTTGTTAGCTCAAACACCACCAATATCTTGAACTGTATTTAAAGTCTGATCTTGTTTTACTATATTTCTTTGTTGCGCTTTTTTGACAAAAATGTACTTACTTATTACCACTTTCAACACCAGTTTTGAAGTTGAGACATAATTTTGTAAATGGCGGTCAACAACAATTTTCAAAACTATATATTTAAATTACCACATCAATATTTATTTGGAAACAAAATTTCATTGAAATAGGAAAATGTTGAATTTTCCCGCCTTTTTGGCGGCCATTTTGAAAATGGCGGTCAACAAACAATTTTCAACACGACTTTTGAAGTCGCAACATCAATATCCACTTGGACACCAAATTTCATTGAAATCAGACAATATTGAATTTTCCCGCCTTTTTTGGCAGCCATTTTGAAAATGGCGGTCAGGGAACAATTCTTAACATCAGTTTTGAATTCACAACATCAATATCCACTTGGAAACCAAATGTCATTGAAATCGGACAATGTTGAATTTTCCCGCCTTTTTTGGCGGCCATTTTGAAATGGCAGTGAACGAACAATTTTTAACATTGGTTTGAATTTGCGACATCAATACCCATTTGGAAACCAAATTCCATTGAAATTGGACAATGTTAAATTTTCCCGCCTTGTTCTTGGCGGCCATTTTGAAAATGGCGGTCCACAAACAATTTTCAGCATCTGTTTTGAAGTCGCAACATAAATATCCACTTGGGAACCAAATTTCATTGAAATCGGACAATGTTGAATTTCCCCGCCTTTTGTGGAAGCCATTTTGAAAATGGCGGTCAACAAACAATTTTTAACATTGGTTTGAATTTGCGTCATCAAAACCTATTTGGAAACCAAATTCCATTGAAATTGGATAATGTTTAATTTTTCCGCCTTTTGTGGAAGCCATTTTGAAAATGGCGGTCAACGAACAATTTTTAACATTGGTTTGAATTTGCGACATCAAAACTTATTTGGAAACCAAATTCCATTGAAATTGGACAATGTTGAATTTTCCCGCCTTTTTGGGCGGTCATTTTGAAAATGGCGGTCAATGAACAATTTTCAACACCGGTTTTGAAGTTGCAACATCAATATCTATTTGGAAACCAAATTTTATTGAAATCGGAGAATGTTGAATTTTCCCGCCTTTTTTAGCAATCATTTTGAAAATGGCAGTCAACGACCAATTTTTTACACCAGTTTACAAGTTGCCATAGCATGGCAAACATTTGAATCAATTTACACTTAAACTTCATCTTCTCTAGTTATGGATATAAAAGACGACAAAATATGAAAATTCCATGAGAAAGGGCAACAACTCCTACAAAGAATTTTGGATTTTCTTTAAAATTTCTTGAAATGCTGAACCTTTTTGCAATTTACACTTAACCTCTATCTGTTACACTTTTTAAAATAAAAAAATTCAAATTTAGAAAATTTCATGGAAAAAGGGCAATAACTCCAACACTAGTTTTCAGATTTTCTTTAAAATTGCCGGTCGGGTAGATCTTAACATGCTGATTATTTTCACTCCCAATCAGATTTTTGATATCTGTAACGGTTTTCGAGTTATTTGCTAAAAATGAAATTTACCCCTTTGTTCTATTTTAGTAACAGCAGCCATGTTGCTTTGTTTTCGGACTAATCGAACACAATTTTGAAACTGTTTACCCTGGTGATGATTCAGGTCAAGTTTGGTAACAATTGGCCCAGTGGCTTCTGAGGAGAAGATTTTTTAAATTGATGACAAAAAGTATCAAATTTCTTAAATTTGACCAATAAAGGGCAAAAACTCCTATATGGGTAGTCAGATTTTCTTCAAAATTTCAAGGTGGGTAGATCTTGATATGCTGAACATTTTTGCAATTACAAGAAGACCTCTATATGTTATAGTTTTTGCGATAAAAAAATAAAGAATATCAAAATTTTGAAATTTTCACGGAACAAGAGGCTCTCAAGAGCCTGTATCGCTCACCTGGGTCATAGCTGACACAATAAGTCAAAATAATCACAATGTTTAAGGTTCTCATTTTCAAATTTGTTTATTAATGTTTGAGGGTCTCATTTTGAAGTTTTCTGATGTTTATTAATGTTTAAGGGTCTCATTTTGAAGTTTGCTGATGTTATATGATCCAAAATTAAACTATGTTCCCCACTGGCAGTTATTTTTGATGAGGCGTAGACCAACTGTCACCTTTCTTGAAGAAGACCATGTAAGGATCATTGTGCCTCACTTTGGTTCCAATTGGCATAGTATTTTTAGAGGAGATCTTTAAATGATTTCCCATGGGGTCCAAGGTAAAACAATGTTCCCGCTGACTGCCATCTTGGATGCTATGCGGACATCCAGACACATTTTATGAAGGGGACCAAGTAAGGACCATTGTGACTAAGTATGATTCCAATTGGCCATGTACTTTCAGAGG
>MJUU01026471.1:11055-33877 GCA_002080025.1 Modiolus philippinarum
GCCATCTAGGATATATGATGTGGACTTGCTGAACACATTTTTTAAAAGGGGCCACCTATGGACCATTGTGACTAAGTTTGGTTCCAATTAGCCCAGTATTTTCAGAGGAGAAGATTTTTGCAATATTGTCCAATTTTGGACCAAGTTCCCGCTGGCGGCCATCTTGGATGACGTGCAGACTTGCCGGACAAAATTTTTAAAAGGGGACCACCGAAGGACTATTGTGACCAAGTTTGGTTCTACTTGGCGCAGTAGTTTCAGAGAAGATCTTTGAATGCTTTCCCATAGGGTCTAATGTTAAACTGCGTTCCCTGCTGGCGGTCATCTTGGATATGATACAGACTTGCCAGACATTTTTTTTAATGGGGCCACCTATGGACCATTGTGCCCAAGTTTGGTTCCAATTGTAATGGGGCCACTTATGGACCATTGAGCCCAAGTTTGGTTCCAATTGTAATGGGGCCACCTATGGACCATTGTGCCCAAGTTTGGTTCCAATTGGACCAGTGGTTTGAGAGAAGATGTTTAAATGAAAAGTTTACAATGGACAAACCACTAATGGCAATAAGATAACATTGCATAGCAATGCAGTCAGTTTTAAAGTTATACAGCAATTGAAGCTTAGATGCCACTACAAATGAGTACAATATTAACTGAGAGAGATACTTGCATTAAGGGCAAGCAAACAGAAATAATTAAAACTATATAAATTTATTTACAATTATTATAAAATTGTGAAATAAGTATAGTTTATTAAAGTATATTTGCAAAAAAATGTAAAAATTTGTACAAAAACACTTTTTTTGCTCTTGATTATGTAGCAAATAATTATTTCTAATAAAGTGATAGCAGGGAATTTCTCTAAAACTCAAAAGAGAAAAGTAAACCAAAGAAGATTTGAAAGCAGAATTTAAAGGGAAATAACCCATAACCATATGGCATTGAAATTTTATTTTGGTGAAAAAAGTCAATAACTACAACACCGGCAGTTGGATTTTCTTCACTTCAAAATTTCAGAGTATGTAGATCTTGATATGCTGAACATTTTTCAAATTTACACTTCACCTCTATCTGTTACAGTTTTTGAAATAAAAAATAAAAAATGTATAAATTTTGAAAATTTTACGGAAAAAGGGCTATAACTCTGAGACGGTTTTTCCGATTTTCTTCAAAATTGCAGGGCAGATAGATCTTGTCATTTTGAACAATTCTACTCCATGTCAGATTTTTGATATCTGCAACGGTTTCGAAGTTATTTGCCAAAAACAGTAATTTACCCCTATGTTCTATTTTTAGTAACAGCGGCCATGTTGTTTGGTCCTCAGACTATCCGAACACATATTTTAAACTACATATCCTCGTGATGACCCAGGCCAAGTTTGCATTAAATTGGCCCAGTGGTTTCAGAGGAGAAGATTTTTGAAGAAAAGTTTACGACGGACGGACGGGCGACGGACGACGGACGCCAAGTGATGGCAAAAGCTCACCCTTGCATAGCCAGGGGAGCTAAAAAGGGCAATAACTCTAAGACGGGTTTTCGGATTTTCTTCAAAATTGCAGGGCAGGTAGATTTTGTCTTGCTGATCACTTTTACGCCCATGTCAGATTTTTGATATCTGTAATGGTTTTTGAGTTATTTGCCAAAAATAGCAATTTACCCCTATGTGCTATTTTTAGTAACGGCAGCCATGTTGTTTGGTCCTCGGACTAATCGAACACAATTTTGAATCTAGATACCCTGGTGATGATTCAGGCCAAGTTTGGTTAAAATTGGCTTAGCGGTTTCAGAGGAGAAGATTTTTGAAAAAGTTTACGACGGACGGAAGACAGACGACGGACGCCAAGTGATGGTAATAGCTCACATGGCCTTTTAGGCCAGGTGAGCTAAAAATGAACACTATTTGTTAAAGATCTTTAGTACATCATTCTGGTAAAATTTGGTTGAATTTGCTTCAGCGGTTTCAGAGGAGAAGATGTAAATGTGATTTTTCCCATAGGGTCCAATGTTAAAACTAAGTTCCACGCTGGCGGTCATGTTTTCTGTTGGGTCGTAACAAAATGAGCAATCTTTGTTAAGGACCATTAGTATATTATTCCTGTAAAGTTTGCTTGAATTTGCTTCAGTGGTTTCAGAGGAGAATATGAAAATGTGATTTTCCCTTAGGGTTAAATGTTAAACTATGTTCTGTGCTGGCAGCCATGTTTTTCATCGGATCGAAACAAAATGAGCAATCTTTGTTAAGGACCTTAAGTATATCATTCCTGTAAATTTTCGTTGAATTTGCTTCAGTGATTTCAGCTGAGAAGATGAAAATGTGATTTTTCCCATTGGGTCCAATGTTAAACCTAAGTTCCGCGCTGGCGGCCATGTTTTTTATCGGATCGGAACGAAATGAGCAATCTTTGTTAAGAACCTTTAGTACATCATTCCCGTAAAGTTTGGTTGAATTTGCTTTGGTGGTTTCAGAGGAGAAGATGAAAATGTGAAATGTTAACGGACGGCATCGGACGACGGACGGACGACGATGGACGCCAAGTGATGGCAATAGCTCTTTGGGTCAGGTGAGCTTAAAAGGACTAAGTTCAACAACGTATATATACATCGAAGGACTTGTTCAAAATAAAGGTAAAAAATTGGCCCAATCCTTCAATTTTAGCTTCCGTTATACAGATGATATTTTGTCACTAAACAATCCTCGCTGTGGTGATTTTCTTGATCTTATCTATCCAAAAGAGCTCGAAATTAAGGATACTACAGACACTTTAACATCGGCCTCATTCCTTGACCTTCATGTTGAAATTGACGACAGAGGTATAATTCGAACTAAGGTGTATGACAAACGTGATGACTTCACTTTTCCAAAAGTCAATTTCCCTTTTCTATATGGCAACATCCAAACAGCGCTGGCACGTGGAGTTTACATCTCCCAGGTCATTCGCTAGTCAATGGACTGTAGTCGATACAGTGACTTCCTTGATAGAGCCCGGTTGCTCATAAATAGGCTACTTAAACAAGGATACGTTACCCAAAGTCATCCATCCAGAGGTAATACGGTCGACATCACCATCTTGTGGACCGTTATGGGATATCTGTTTCCCAGATGACAACAGATCTTTCACTTTAAAAGCTTAGTTGTTGTTTCCTCTACCGGATTTCACATGTTCAACATGGTGGTTATTGTGGTTGTCTTATGAGAAACAGGAGATACTTACTCTACCGGTGCAGCTGATCTCACCCATGTTTTTTTAATGGGTCCGTGTTGTTCAACTTTATATGTGTGTGTGTGTCTTCATTTTTTTCTGTGCCGTACTCATGTTATGTCTTTGTGTCCTTTTGTCCAAACATTAATGACACAAGGGATGAAAGTGAATTTGTCCTTCTGATGATTTAAATTTGCATCTTTATTATAGTATTCGAGAAGAAGTAAATATTAATAATATGTTTTATACTTACTTTGATGTTTTCTTCTATGGTCTTCTATATATTTCTGCATTTAATATCAACTGCCCACTATTCCAAATCTACAATAAAAAATACAGTTATTTAATACAACACATTTCTACTTATCTAACTTATTTTATTGCTTATGAATAGATTAAACAGATTTGTATAGAAATATATCTATTATTTTTATGTCTATTCGTAAATCAACATTTCGTGCATTTTTGTATGAAACTGTATCCTAAAACTAATATACGACATATATACTAATACCATGGAATATACCACATATATACTGATACCATGGAAATTAATACAGTTCAGAGCATGGTAATAGGACTTTTTGCGCTTATACTAGTATATTAATACAGTAATGATAGAAATCATTAAGAGGATGTCAATCTGAAGTCTGACCAAGTTATATTTGAAAATGGCGAAATAAACAGGGGCCTTGAAGGCAGAGAGGTAAAGGTGTACAATCACTTTCTTTAATTTCTAGCAAATTTAACCAACGCCTGACCGATGTGATAAAAATATTTCTCGTCACTAGTGAGAGAACAACTCGCGTGAAATTTCCCGCCAAATCTATTCGGAACATAATCCTCGGTGTTGTACGTTATGTCAATAGAGACAAATTTTCTACAACTTAAACACGTTAATTATGAAATTTCTCATATCTTGTTAAATAAATTTTGAAATGTTTAAAAACTCGGCAAGCCTCGTTTTCAAACATTAGCAAAATTTATTTAACTTGATGTGAGAAATTTCATAATCAACTTAGTTCTCGTTGTAGAAACTATATTTAGCCTACAAGTTCTCATGTCGCATTATGTAAACCACAAACAAGAGAATGAAGCAGTCGGGAACGACAGGTAATTCCCTCGCCCCCTTGTTGAATATTTATCTCGTGGTTATTAGCACTCCGACAAGTTGTACCATTGAAGATCTGACCTGTTACTTAAATCTAAGTCAGTCATGCATGAAATGTAGGTTCAGGTGAGCTTGTTTAAATCAGGAGCCCCATACCTATAGCAGAATCAGAATCAGAATATTTTATTACCAAATAAGGGCCCAAGGAGGGCATGATACATCAAACATTTATGATTGGTATGGTACAATATTACAGAAAACGGTATAAACAATAAATAACAATTAATAATTATAATAAAAATAATAAATAAAGGCATATATATGCACGTCTACCACAGATGCACTTCATACTATGAAAAATTGAGTAATATTAATAACATAGCAGATGCATCTACTGATGAAATTAATTAATCCTCTACAAAATGTAGTAATAAGATCCAGACTGTGACACAAGCTTTGACCTAAGTCCCTCATGTATGAAATGTAGGTCAAAGAGACATATTTTTTCTCTGGAGCTTGAAGACTTTAAAACTAAAAGCCACATCTACCGATAAAATATTAATCCTCTACGAGTTGCAGTATCTTAGATCTGGACTAATACAAAAACTTTCATCTAAGTCACTCATGCATGAAATGTAGGTCAAAGTGCCTTAATTTTTATCTGAAGCTTTGCAACTTTACAAGACGCATCTACAGATTAAGTACATGAGAACGGAACAGTTAGTCTATAGCGAATAATCCCAGGACATTGGCAACATTGGAATAAAGGGCTACGCCGAGCGCAGCATAATACGACTTCAGCATGTCGATCACTGAAAATTGAAAAAGTGTATAGTTTAAAGTGAATGTGGACACAGTAAAGAGCTTGACACAATAATAAGTTGGACACAAAAAGAAACTTGACACAGTAATTAGCTGGACAAAAACTAGGGAAAAATCAACCCTTTTGATCACTTATGGATAAAAACAGTAAGAGCTCCGCAAAATCTTTTGCCTCCAACTAAAAGCTTACATCTTGAGAAATCCAAAGAAAAAAATCTATCAAAATCTGATGAACAAGATTGCTACGCGTAGCTATGTCCCCCGCCGCTGCAGTTAAGTCGATAAAGTCCCATTTCTCGTGTAAAATTATGCGAATCAAAATGGCGGCAGGATATGATCAACTGCATTAGGTGGCAAATAGCCAAGCAAAATTTCAGCAAATTTCCTTAATTGGATTGTGACGGGATGTGTCCACAAAGTCTTCCTATGTTGTAGTATGTATTAAGTCGATAAAGTCCCATAACTCCCGTAAAATTTGTCGAATCAAAATCGCGATGTGATATGATGTAGTACATATGGCGACTAACAATCCTGTAAAATTGGAATGAAACCGGACTAGCGGTTTCTGAGGAGTTGCGTCCACAAGATTTGCCATTGTATAACAATGTGGAAATAATCGAAGTCCCATAATTACCATAAAAAATTAAAAGAATCAAAATGGGGATGCGATATGATGTAGTATTAATGGTGACTAACAATCCTGTAAAATTTGAATGAATTCTGACCAGCGGTTTCTGAGGAGTTGCATCCACAAGATTTGCCATTTTTATAACGATGTGGAAATAATCAAAGTCCCATAACTCCAATAAAATTTGATGAATCAAAATGGCGATGTGATATGATCTAGTACTAATGGGGTGGCTAACAATGCTGTGAAATTTGAATGAATTCTGTCCAACGGTCTTTGATGAGTTGCGTCCACAAGATGTGCCATTGTATAACAATGTGGAAATAATCAAAGTCCCATAACTCCCACTAAATTTGACGAATCAAAATGGGGGTGCGATATGATCTAGCACTTATGGTGCCTAACAATGCTGTGAAATTTGAATGAATTCTGTCCAACGGTCTTTGATGAGTTGCGTCCACAAGATTTGCCATTGTATAACAATCTGGAAATAATCAAAGTCCCACAACAGTTACTCCCACTAAATTTGACGAATCAAAATGGCGATGCGATATGATCTAGTACTAATGGTGACTAACAATCCAGTAAAATTTGAATGAATTCTGTCTAGCGGTTTCTGAGGAGTTGCGTCCACAAGATTTGCCATTGTAAAACAATGTGGAAATAATCAAAGTCCCATAACTCCCACTAAATTTGACGAATCAAAATGGCGATGCGATATGATCTAGTACTAATGGTGCCTAACAATGCTGTGAAATTTGAATGAATTCTGTCCAACGGTCTTTGATGAGTTGCGTCCACAAGATGTGCCATTGTATAACAATGTGGAAATAATCAAAGTCCCATAACTCCCACTAAATTTGACGAATCAAAATGGGAGTGCGATATGATCTAGCTCTAATGGTGACTAACAATCCTGTAAAATATGAATGAATTCTGACCAGCGGTTTCTGAGGAGTTGCGTTCACAAGATTTGCCATTGTATAACAATGTGGAAATAATCAAAGTCCCATATCTCCTACAAAATTTGACGAATCAAAATGGCGATACGCTATGATCAAGTAAAAATGGCGACTAACAATCCTGTAAAATTTGAATGAATTCTGACCAGCGGTTTCTGAGGAGTTGCGTCCACAAGATTTGCCATTGTATAACAATGTGGAAATAATCAAAGTCCCGTAACTCCCACAAAATTTGACGAATCAAAATGGCAATGCGATATGATCTAGTACTAATGGTGCCTAACAATCCTGTAAAATAAGAATGAATTCTGACCAGCGGTTTCTGAGGAGTTGCGTCCAAAAAAAAACGTGACACACGGACACACGGACGCACGGACGCAGACCATTACCACATCCCTCCGTTGCGATGCGGCGGGGGACAAAAATAAAGATTACACATAACTTTAAAAAATGCAATTTCGGCCCCTTTGATCCCTTATAGCTCCGAAACGGAAAGAGCTACGCCAAATCCAATGAAATACCACTGAAAACTTACAACGAGAGAAATCCAAAGAAAAACATAGAAAGCAGCCAAAGCCTGCTAAGCTCACCTCGTTGCGCAGCATTGTCACACGTTGCACATGTCAGTAAACAGGAATGGATTATAATCATTCTTTTTAACAGATTCAGTCATGCATAAATTGTAGCTTACAGTCCGCATCCGAAGCATTTATTGTTGTTGTCATCCAAATTGCATCATAGATACCAATATGGTTGATGTGGGCCGTGTCAGTAAGCAGGAATGGACTTTAACCATTCTACCTAACAAGTCGCTCATGCGTAAAATGTAGGTCAGAGACAGCATTCGAAGCATGCATTGTTGTTGTCATCCCAAAATGCTTCATAGATACCAATATGGTTGATGTGGGCCATGTCAGTAAGCAGGAATGGACTTTAACCATTCTACCTAACCAAGTCATTCATGTGTAAAATGTAGGTCAGAGACAGCATCCGAAGCATGCATTGTTGTTGTCATCCCAAAATGCATCATACATACCAATATGGTTGATGTGGGCCATGCCAGTAAGCGGGAATGGACTTTAACCATTCTACCTAACCAAGTCGCTCATGCGTAAAATGTAAGTCAGAGACTGCATCGGAAGCATGCATTGTTGTTGTCATAACAAAACGCATCATACATACCAGTATGGTTGATGTGGGCCATGTCAGTAAGCGGTAATGGACTTTAACCATTCTACCTAACCAGGTCGCTCTTGCGTAAAATGTAGGTCAGAGACTGCATCCGAAGCATGCATTGTTGTTGTCATCCCAAAACGCATCATACATACCAGTATGGTTGATGTGGGCCATGTCAGTAAGCGGTAATGGACTTTAACCATTCTACCTAACCAGGTCGCTCGTGCGTAAAATGTAGGTCAGAGATAGCATCCGAAGCATGCATTGTTGTTGTCATCCGAAAACGCATCATACATACCAGTATGGTTGATGTGGGCCATGTCAGTAAGCAAGAATGGACTTTGACCATTCTACCTAACCAAGTCGCTCATCCGTAAAATGTAGGTCAGAGACAGCATCTGAAGCATGCATTGTTGTTGTCATCCCTAAATGCATCATACATACCAATATGGTTGATGTTGGCCATGCCAGTAAGCGGGAATGGACTTTAACCATTCTACCTAACCAAGTCGCTCATGCGTAAAAATGTAGGTCAGAGACAGCATCCGAAGCATGCATTCCAGTCGTCATCCCAAAGTGTATCAGGCATACCAAAATAGTTGATGTGGGGCATTTCAGTTAGCAGGAATGGACCTTAACCATTCTTCCTAACCGGACGCGGACGCCGGCGCTAGGGGTATCACAGAAGCCCCCCTCACTTCGTGAAGTGAGCTTAAAATCCCATCGAGATGACGAAAACCAATGAAAAATAATAATTTCAGATTATCTGCATGATTGCAATTTTTACCCTGTTGGCCCCTCATAGTTCATAAAGGAAACAAGTTATCAAAAATTTGATGGTGCAGCACCATATTAAATTTTCATAAGGAATCCATTTCAAAAAATTGAGTCAAAATCAGACTTAAAATTAAAATTTGTTTTTTTTTTAAATTCGCCCCTTTTGGGCCCTATTTATATGCCACGTGACATTCTTTGACATACTACAAATTGGAAATTTTCTAAGGAGCACACTGAAAGAAATCCCATCAAAATCCGATAAATAATAAAGATTCTACAGTCAAATATGTAAAAACATCGGATTTAACCTTTTTTGGCCCCTTTTTCTTAAAAGGCAGACAAGGAACATGAAATTAAAACCAGGGCATAAGCATGTGCCAAGAAAGATCATATTAAAATTTGAAAATGATCCGTTCACTAGAAACAAATCTATGCTGTCCACAGACACTAAATTACCCGATTTTACCCCTTTTTGGCCCTTTTCCTGAAACGGGCGGGGCCATGAACTGGGCTTAAGCTTGTGCAAAAAAACCTAATACTAAAATGTGAAAATGATCCGTCCGCTAGAACTAACGTTATGCTGTCCACAGACGCCGACGACGACTGTACCATATCATAATACGACCACAAAATATTTTACAGTCGTATTAAACAAAGAAACAAAGACATAATATGATAACGATATGGAAAAGAAAAACGAAGACACACAAGCATACAAAGATGAACACGGACCCAATAAAAAAACATGGGTGAGATCAGGTGCACCGGTAGAGTAAGCACCTCCTGCTTTTCATAACACACCCGCCGTGTTGAACATGTCAAATCTATCAAGGAAGTCAATGTTCCGATCACACTGACACAGACCCTTGATTAGCAAATGAGCTGGGAGATGTTAACTCCATATGCCGGCGCTGTTGGAATGTTGCTACATCGAAAAGAGAAGTTGAATATTGGAAAAATGAAGTCATTGTGTTTGTCATACAGCTTAGTTTGAAGTCTACCTTTGTTGTCAATTTCAAAATGAAGGTAATCGAATGAGACCGATGTTGAAGTGTCTGTTCGAGCTCTTTTGGATACATCAGATGAAGAAAATGACCTAAGTGATCAAACATTATTCCTCTACGAGTTGTAGTATCCGAGATCTGGACTCTTACAAAAACTTTAATCTATGTCCCTTATCCACGAAATGTTGGAAAAATTGACCTAACTTTTATCTGAAGCTTCGGAACTTTACATGACGTATTTACAGACAAAATATTATTCCTCTACGAGTTGTAGTACCTAAGATCCGGACCCTTACAAAAACATTAAGCTAGGTCACTCATGCATGTGTAAGTCAAAGTGACCTACTGTTTATCCGGAGTTTCGTAACTTTAAAAGACTCATCTGCGGACAAAATTTTATTCCTCTACGAATTGTAGTATCCAAGATATGGATTCGTACAAAAACTTTAAGCATGCAATATAGATCAAGGTGACTTAATTTTTATCTGGAGCCTAGTACCTTTAAAACAACCGAAAGATTTATTGGTTCTGCATGTTGAAGACCCGTTGAAGACCAATGTCAAAAAGACAAGATAGACATATTTGAAAGACTAATAATATGTGAAAAATGCTACAAGGATGTGTTAGAACTTTATTGATTTTAATTAAGTCAATCCTGCCTCATATATGAAACCAGAAGATTATTTTAGTAATACCACAAATACAGGTAAAAATTTCCCAGATTATATTAGAACACTAAGGTCATTGTATAATAGGTCATACACATTGATGGACTGACTGAAAATAATCTAACTATAGGCATAGGGTACTAGATTTGTGATACCTATTACCTTGCTAATTATAGAAACTCTTTTCTCTAAATTCTAATAAATTTACCAACGCCTGACCAGTGTCATAAAAATATTTCTCATCTCTAGAGAGAGAACAACTCGCGTGAAATTTCCCACCAAATCTATTCGGAATGTAATCCTCGGTGTTTTACATTATGTCATTAGAGAAACATTTTTTACATCTTAAACACGTTAATTATAAAATTTCTCACATCTTATTGAATAAATTTTGAAATGTTTAAAAACTCGACAAACCTCGTTTTAAAACATTTGCAAAATTTATTTAACTCGATGTGAGAACTTAGTTTTCGTTGTAGAACTCTTGGAAGCTAGGATGAAGATAGTCTTAGAAATGGGCACAAAATTGGATTTTCTGTTTAATGAATGATGATATTATTCAATATATGCTTTATTTTATAAATATGCTGGTTTTCTATTGTTGATAATGATTGCGTTTGTCTTTCGTCATTTTCTTTTACATATTTCTTGTGGATTGTGGCCCGTGATTGAAATTTTCAGTAATTAACGTTATTTGTCATGAACAGGTAGGCATTTAGAAATGTTCACATAATTTTTGTATAGCGTGAACAAAATGGTCTCGTTCAGTTTCTTATACTTTTGTGACATTGGCTATGTATGATTAATTGCATTAAATTATTTGATAAAACAGCAGTGTCTCTGTACACTTATTTTGATAAGTATTGTAAATGTGTCTTTTAAGGTTTTTTCCAACTATCAGAGTATTTTAAATGTGTTAAAAGACAAAGAATAATTTATGAACACCGAATTTCAATCACTGTACAATGACTGCTTACAACTTTAGTTTATGTATTAGTTTACGTATGTCATGTGATCTAAATTTGCATTCTTATTACAGTACTTGAGGAAAACTTACTTACTAATATAGTATAACTTTATTATATTTCTTTTGATATTTTCATCATGGGTCTTCTATATTTTTCAACTTTTTATATCAATTGCCCTCTACTCCTAATCTACAAAAAATACAGTTTTTTTCTACTTATAGAAATTATCTTATTGCATATGAATCGATTAAACAGATCTGTATAGAAAAAAAATGTGTTATTTTGATGTATTTTCGTACATCAACATTTCGTTCATTTTTGTATGAAAATGTATCCTAAAATTAATATACTACATATATACTTATACCATGGAAATTAATACAGATCAGATGGTCACTCCTCAAGTTCATAATATCAAGGCTTTGAAATTAGTATGTTTATTTATTAGAACATTGATCATACATCATTTTAAGAAAAAAATATTGATAGGTCACCTTGCCTGTTTCTGAGATTTAAGTGCCTGAAATTTTGGCGGGAAACCGAACTCCTCTAGATTTTTCGTTTATTTTGCATTAAAGCAATTGACTTTTGAAATGCAATGAAGATATATCAAGAATTTCATCAAATTTTGTCAAAAGTTTATTCAAGATGTATGCAATCATATTTTGAAAAGAAAAGAGGAGGTCAGTGTGCAAAATTTTCTAATGCACCATGATAGATAATGCATGAGAATTCGAAAGTCAGAGGCAGTTTCAAAAACCTGAGGAGTGACCATCTTTAGGTTTGCGATTATATAACAAATTTAACAACCAGGTCAGTAATGACAAAAATCATTACAGGATGTCAATCTGAAGTCTGACAAGTTTTAAAGGAATTGCTTATTTGAAAATAGCGAAATAAAACAGGGGGCCTGGAAGGAAGAGAAGTTAAAGTGGCTGGTTTACCTGTAGAATCACTGTAGCCTTTACTTCTCAGGTCGTGCTTTGTAAACCAGCACGAAGCAGTCGGAAACGAGGGCTAAATCCCTCGCCCCTTTCTTGAATGTTTCAAGTTTAGTGATTATTAGCACTCCACAAAGTTGTACTATAGAAGACCTGACCGTTAACTTAAATCTTAGTCAGTAATGCATGAAATGTAGGTTCAGGTGAGCTTGTTTAAATCAAGAGCTTCATTGCTATAGCTGATGCATCTACTGATGAATTATTAATCGGCTCTACAAGCTGTAGTTATACGATCCAGACTGTGACCTAAGTTACTCATGTATGAAATGTAGGTCAAAGAGATCTGGAGCTTGAAAACTTTGAAAATCCGCATCTACAGACAAAACATTTTTTCCTCTACGAGTTGTATTATCCTAGATCTGTACTCCTACAAAACATTTCATCTAAGTCACTCATGGATGAAATGTAGTTCAAAGTGGCCTAATGCTTATCTGAAGTTTTGCATCTAACAAGACGCAGATTTAATAAGTGAGATCCGAACCGTAAAAACGAATTATCCAAGAATAATGGCAAAATTTGAAAAGCAAAGAAACAAAGACATAATATGAATACGGCATAGAAAAGAAATAATTAAGACACATATGCGTACATAGATGAAAACGAGCCCAACAAAAAACCATGGGTGAGATCAGGTGCAGCGGTAGAGTAAGCATCTCCTCCTTCTTAGAAGCAACCGTCGAATTAAACACGTCATATCCTGTGGTAAAGTCAAATCTATCAAGGAAGTCAATGTTTCGATCACAGGCCCTTGAGTAGTGAATGACCTGGGAGATTTTAACTCCATATACCGGCGCTGCTTGAATGTTGCTACATAGAAAAGGGAAGTTGCCTATTGGAAAAATGAAGTCATTATGTATGTCACGCAGCTTAGTTTAATGAATTTCAAGATGAAGGCCCCGACATGAGACCGATGTATAAATGTCAGTAGTATCCTGAATTTCAAGCTCTTTTGAATAGATCAGATGAAGAAAATCACCAAAGCGATAAAACATTATTCCTGTACCAATTGTAGTATCCGAGATCTGGAGTCTTACAAAAACATTAATCTATGTCTCTTATTCATTAAATGTAGGTAAACGTGACGGTTTCATCTGTAGCTTCGGAACTTTAAGTAACAAAATATTATTCATCTGCGAGTTGTAGTATCTAAGATCCGGACTTTTACAAAAACATTAACCTAGGTCATTCATGCATGTGTAGGTCAAAGTGACGTACTGTGTATCTGGAGTTTAATCACTTTAAAAGACTTATCTGATGACAAAATTTTATTCCTCACGAATTGTAGAATCCGAGAAATGAAATGGATTCTTACAACAACTTTAACATAGTAACTCATGCATGAAATAAAGGTCAAAGTGACTTAATTAGTAACTTTAAAATATTGGCTATCTGCTATATTTTATTCCCGTTACCTACACAATATTTCTTTAGATTTTTTATGAAGAATGAAAGTTCAAGACTGAAATGCAGATGATTCTGGGCATTCAAGCAACTTTCTAGAAAATGTAAAAAAGGTTAAAAGCTCATAAATTCCGAATACTTATATTTGGAATCTGGATACCAACCACATAACCAAAAACAACCAAAAGGTTTAAAAATCTTGATGTTGAAGACCAACGTCAAAAATACAAGATGGCCATATTTGAAAGTCTCAAAAAGTTAGAAACATTTAACAAGGATGTGCTAGAAATTGGCCTGAAATTTATTCAATACTGCCTCATATATGAAACCAGAAGAATCTTAGAGTCATACAACAAATACAAGTCCCAGTAAGTACAATAAGTCATACCCATTGTGGAACTGACTGAAAATAATCTAACTAGGCATAGGGTACATGATTTTGGATACTTTTTGGGACATCGGCTATTGCTTGCAATTGCAAATCTAGTTATTATTCTTTTTATGTCACCCCAGACGTAGTCGGGCTGACATGTTGTTATTCTACGTTTCTTCTTCTGATTATTATTATCATTATTATTATTTTTCTTATTCTTCCAATAATTCTTGTCCGAGCGATTATTTTGAAATGGCTGGGACAAATGATTTCAAACCTTGCACAAATTTGGACCACCATATGAAGTTGTATGCTGTGCATTTAAAATTTTCAAAATGGCCGCCAAAATACATCAAAATTTCAACGTTGTCGGAATTCAACGAAAATTGATTTCTGGGTAGATTTTTAGGCTGTGAACAACATGGAATCATCGAATGGGGAGTCTGGGGTGACATCGGCTATTGCTTGCAATTGCAAATCTAGTTATGTCTCCCCCGACGGAGTCGAGGTGACATGTTGTTATTCTACGTTTCTTCTGATTATTATTATTATTCTCATTTTTCTGATTCTTCCAATAATTCTTGTCCGAGCGATTATTTTGAAATGGCTAGATGGATTGTTTTGAACAAAGTTGGACCACCATCTGAAGTTGTATGCTGTGCGTTTAAAATTTTCAAAATGGCCGCAATTTCCAAGATGGCCGCCAAAATACGTCAAAATTTCAACGTTGTAAGATTCAACGAAAATTGATTTCTAGGTAGATTTTGAGGCTGCGAACAAGATGGAATGGTCGAATGGAGAGTCTGAGGTGACATCAGCTATTGCTTGCAATAGCAAATCTAGTTACATTTGTCTTTCGTCGTTTTCTTTTACATATCTCTTGCGGATTGTGGTCTGTGATTGAAATTTTCAGTCATTGTAAGTGTTTTCTGTGATCTTTCCTTTTTAATTTGCATGCTCATTGATCTAGATCTACATCCTTGTTACAGTATTCCGATTTTTTTAATCAATGAAGTATTTAATTAAATATTTACTTTGATATTTCATTGGTCTTCCATATACTTCAGCTTTTATTTCCATTGCTCTACTCTTTATCTGCGAGTATTTACAAGAAAAAAAAATTGTGAAACAAAATTCTATGCATTTTTCATATGATATTATTAATTCTATATATATTTGGTGCAGTTTTCTTCCCCTAGGGTTCCATCATATATAAGGCATGCCTAAAATGATTTTCTCATTTGTTATAGTTGATTAACATGTAGCCAACATGATCACGAAAACCTACAGACAATTTCTTAAAAACTCATATGAGGAATTAATGTTAATGAGGGAAATGAAAATAATTCTGAACACTCAAACATCTTCAAGAAAATGCAAGGAATAACTTCTGAATATCAAATTTCAAAAGACAGATTCCAACTTTCTATCAGAAAACAAAAACAACCTCAGAATGTACAAAATCTTGTTATAGACCAGTTAAGAGTACAACATAACCGTATATTTCATTTTATACAAGAAACTGGGACACAATATCATATTTCATATGTCAATAAACTCCCCTTTATTCATATTATTGCATTCGATTATGAATCGTATATATTACATAGATTTAAAGCAAAACTAGCTATTGGATTTACAGTACCCGGGCGTATCAACAGGTCAATGGCCAGTATTTCAAAACAACCAAGCTGGAAACTAATACTTGTTTTTCCAATTTTCTATATTAAGAGAAAATTACGAAAAAATACTATGTGTCATCAGAATTCACTCTCAATGATAAGACCTGATAAATAAAATGTAAATTTAAGCCAAAAATGTCTGTGCATTCGAAAATTAATCTTTAATTTAAATTGCCTAAAAATACATATACTGAGGTCCTAATTTTATGCATTTAATATTGTTAAGTTTTTCAAACAGCGGAGCAATGAAAAAAAGTACCATTTCAGTATATCCAATTTTAATAATGTATATCACACCACTAACCAATGATTAACGGATATAGCATACTTAAAAGTGAGCTCCCAAAATTTTTGAATATTTGAATAACTGCGTATTAAATGATGTTTTTATAAATGGATGTTTAATGTTTACTACTGATCTACCACTGACTGGATTTTGAATACTCTATTTATTACAAACGTTACATTTGTCCGATTTTTTGTATTTTGTTCAATTTACAGAAACTTCGATATTGTTATTTCTTGCCATTAAGGTTAAAGGTCCCCTTTCAATGGAAATTTTAAGTAAAATGCCTAGCCTTAACGGTTTGTTGCAAATAAATTTCTGGAAAAACCAACACTCCGTTAAGGCTGGGGATTTTACCCAAATTTCCTATAGGCCAACACTGTACTGAAAAGGGGACCTTTAACCTTAATTCCCTGTGCATATTGAGTCTTCAAAACTTTTTATTTCAAAACCCCCCAGCAAAGCATTTGCCGGTTAAAATGAATGCATAAAGGTCTGTTGTGTCAAGGAATTAAGATATCAGATAAAAATGATTAATTAGATAAAACTTTATAAATATAATTATTGTTCATGCCATATAACGGTAATTTGCATTTTCAGAAACTAAAGCATTGTGGGTAGAGCGTTTAACAAACTTTTTTGATTGGTCAAGAATGTAATTAACCGAAAATCAATTGTTCGGAAGTCAAAATTTCAAATACAATCACTGACCCACAACCCCTCAGTTTCTGAAACGGCGAATTGGTCTTACTTGAATGAATTCACATTTTCTGTCGATTTCATACATCCAGTGACAGTGTATTTGAAAGATTCATTCAAACGCCTTTTGCGGGAAATCAGGAGGTTTGCCAGGAATGTCAAATAGTATGGTCCGCTGGGCAGTGGTTCGTAAGGGGAAATTCATTTGGAGGTAAGGTGTACAAGTTGAACTGAAAGACAAGTTGTGAGATTTGTATCGGCAAATTTGTCCAGTGGACAGATTGTAGCGGGCATAGGTTGTCAAATACAGAAGGATATTGTCTAATAGCCCATGTGTATATATGTCAGCTCATGGTAAAATGTACAGGGTAGTTTGTATCAAATATTTGTAGATATTTTTATGAAAGTGTTGTACCACTGCTCATTTATATGTCATGTTGTCTTATAACCAAAGAGCCACTGGAAATATTGTAGTTCAATGATTTAATTATGTATTTATAATTTAAGTTCATAGAGACCCTATATATATTTTAGTTGTTTTCTCCATTATTGTGATATATTTGTATGCATCCAGATATAGCCTTTTACGGACCTGGCTAATTAGAAGCGTCCAAACCATCGCGCACGTTACAAATTGGTGGCAGCCTGGTGGGATTTGCGTTAATGGTAGGAATGGTAGGAATATTTAAGCTGCATCTATCACTCATTCACGAAAAACCTGACAAATGAAAGACTGCAGAGAGGCCATAGCTGAATCAATGAACAGCCTAGCTGCAGATTCGCGTCGTCAACGCCGATACAACAAAAACAAAAAACAAACAAACAAATAAAAAAAACAAAAAAGAAAAAACAACGGCGTGTAACTCCAGCAATATTTCAGTACCGATATAACGTTAGATCAAACAATCACGTCCCATAGTCTTAAATGATGTCATTAAGCAAGTGGTCGAAAACTGGAGGCGTACAATAATGCCAAAAATAGATTAAAACAGTCCAAAGGTCAGTGATGACGGTAAGGAAGGGGTAGGGTCAAATATAAGATATAAAAAGAAATGGATGACCACCATGGAGAGAAATGCGTAGTCTGTGGCCAAAGAAACCAAGAAATTTAAACCTCGCCTTCCCGAAAAAAGTGGCTGGAAAGCACAAAGAACCTTTCAGAAAAGGAATAAAGGAAATTTCAATGCTTGTCATAAGAGAATGTCCAGGACTCCATCCTAACCAAAAAGACAAGAAAAGTTCATAGGGTCAGGGTGCAAACTAAGACCAAAGTGACAAATCAAATCGGGGCGGGTCATTTAGTATCTAGAGTATGAAAAAAGTATGAAAAACGTCCGACCAATACAAAGTGTAGGTGGCCATTGGAGTATTAGGAGAAAGGACCAGATTTTAAGTTGCGAATGGGCGACATTGAAATAAGTGTCGTCCATCATGTACAAAGGGCTCCCAAACAGTGACAAACCAGAACATAGACCTGTTAAGACCAGTATAATTATCAGTCTGTGGGGAACACGTTATTAAGTATCCACTGATAACCTTAAGTTAGTTTTTCAGAAGCAGTAGTGATCAAACTGAATTCCGATGGCATTATTTATCTAAATTTCCTGAAGGCAACTCAATGTTGAAGTGATATGGAGGTCAAATTTACGTTTGAAGGACCACTGGCTTGTTACCGAAGGATTTCCTCTGAATCTGATTATTCCCCCACGATCAGAAATGATAATATGTGGGAAAGTTTGTATTGCAGATGGACATAAGTTCCCTGATGAAGATGTCCTGGTAGAGGCTGACATAAAAGTTGCCAAGACAAATTTTTGACTGGTAGGGCCCTTGTCAAAAGTAGTGAAAGGGTATCAGTTCGGCTCGTGAATTGGAACATTAAGCTAGAAAGGTCTATAATGGTACAACAATTGGGAAGTTTTGTAAAGCTAGTGAGCTGTTGGTTGGTAATATTACGCCTGAAAGTGAGACAGGGCATGATGGTCCACTAAGGCCAGACCTAGAAAACTATGTGGCAGAGTTTAGAACAAGTCTGTTAAAGAGAAAAACAAGGTCAGATCTCTTTTAATATATAACTTTTTTCGCCAAGTCTGACAATGACGTAGGTCGGACGAACATCGAGAAGGGTAAAGCAAGATCTTTTAAAGAGCGCCAGACGTACTCTCTTTCATTTGAATTATGTTGTAAATGAAAGTTTGACAAAATATCAACCAACAACGTAATTGAGACGTCAAACAGTCCATGGGCAGAGGAGCTGGGGAATTGTAATTTGGTAAAAAATGACTTAAAGTACCGATTCTGCATTGATTATAGGCGCCTCAATAGCAATACCATTAAAGACGCCTATATCCACCGCAAAAGGTACAAGAGGCTTCTGACCATTGAACTGGCAAAATTGGGGCAGTACCTTAAACTGGTTTATTAGGTACTGGCAAGTAGAATTGTTAGAAAGAGATAAACGCAAGAATGCATTTGCAACCAAGAGAGCGTTGTTTCAATTTAGTGTTATGCCTTTTGAGTAGTGTTGTGCAGCTCTAACTTTCGAAAGACTGATGGAAACTGTTCTTATTGGGTTGCAATGGAAGACTATCTTGTGTATATGGACGACATAAAAGTCTTCGGGAAAACAGTGGACGAAATAATAACAATCCCACCAAGTGTTTTATAGAGTTAAAGCTGCAGGACTTCAGCTGAATGCTAAGAAGTGTACCCTTATGTATCACCCAAGTCCGTTGATTACGACACATTGTCAAAAGAAGGAACAACAACAGACCCAGACAAGATTAAGGTGATACAAGACTGGCCCGTACGTACCAATGTGTCTGAGGTTCGTTTTTTTTTTGTCGTGTAAAGCAACTACTACAGGAAGTGCATAAATAACTTTGCATCCATTGCAAGAAGTCTGCATACCTTGACAGAAAGGGTTAAGAGTGTCAGGAAACATTTGATCAGTTACAGACAAAGTTGACGAACGTCCCAATTCCGACACATCCTGATTTCACAAGAGGTTTAATAATTGACGCAGATGCAAGTTACCAAGCCATCGGAGCTGTGTTGTCATAGGTGTCCGATGATGTGAAAGAATGTGTAGTGTCATATTCAGGCTGCACACTATCGAAACCGAAGAGGTTCTGTGTTACCCGCAAAGAACTGCCGGCTGTGGTGAATATCGTATAAAGCATTACAAGTAATATTTTCTCAGAAGGAAGTATACCGGTATAATCCGAAAGGACAACAGTTCATTAAGAAATCCTGAGCGACAGTTGGGTAAATGGGTAGAAGTTCTCAGTACATATGACTTTGAAATCCATCATAGATTGGGTACACGACACCACAATGCAGACGCATAGTAATGAGTAGAATCCCAGGTCGTCAGTATGGATACACATACGACTGGGAACATAAAGAAGAAAAAGAAGAGGAAGGTAACAAGATAGCCGTTGTTACAAAATCTGCTGAAAAATTAATGGACATAATTAGTGATGACAAGTTCTCTTTGACCGAACTGCAGTCACAAGATCCGGACTTAAAGCTTATTAGGTCTTAATTGATGGTAGGTCAGAAACCACTTTACACAGAACTAGGAGATTGCTAAATTCTGAAACACAGAGGGAATGATAACGAGAATATAATCAAACTACAAGCTGTAGTCTCAATGTTTGAGAAACGGACAATCCTCAACTTCTGTCATCACAAGAAACCCTCAAGTCATCTTAGACTCAGGAAGACCATTGAGAGAGTAAGACAGATATTATTGGCTTGCAAGCAGATGTGATAAACCATATTGATGGGTTCGAAAAGTCTTTCAGTAGGAAAAGTTTGCAGTAAACATGACGTGCATCCATGAGAATTGTGGCGACAAGTTCACCTATGGAAAAGGTCGCAAAAAATATACTTGGCAAACTCCCACTACTGAGAATCTTCTGACAATAGCAATCGATACACATTGGTGGTCTCCGACTACTTCACAAAATGCCCAAAAGCTTTTTAGTGCCAAGCATGGAAGCAAGTAGCGGGTTACTAAAATTATAGTTGAAGATGTGATAGTTAAGTTTAGGGTACCCTCTGTCATCCACTCTAACCAAGGACCCAAGTATGAAAGCAAGTTATTCAAAGAGATGTGCGAAATCTTGCACTTATGGAAGCAAAAACCCATTATGTGTCGGTCGGTATGGTGGAAAGATAAACAATAAGCTTATTACTATGTTAAGTACTTGTGTATCAGAACACCAGAAGGACTAAATAATTATATACCCTACGTTATGATGGCATATACAAAAATTGTATTTGCCAGATAAAGGGCCCAAAAGGGGCATAGGTTTTATATGTCAGTGGAGCATATGACTACAAGACAAACACCAAATAGTCTTATGTTTGGGAGAGAAGTCCGTACTCCGTTAGACATAATGTATGAAATGCCACATACCATAATTTATGTATAAAGAACATTCAAGACAATTGGTCGGCTTGGGAATTGAAAGAGAGAATGGAAGAAGCCAATAATTTTTTTAGAAGCAAATTATCTGAAGGGATGCGAAGACAGAAAAGATATCATGATGGCATGTTGTCTTATGAACATTTAAACAAGAAAAATGAAGTCTATGTATATTAATCCCATTAAGGTATCTGGCTGTTCTTCTAAACTAACAAGTATTTGGAAAGGTCCATACAAGGTGCTAAAAAATATGAAAACTTTGTACATATATGAGATTAATTGTGGTCGAAAAGGAAGACCAGAACGCATACACATCAGTAGAATACGGACGAAAAGGAGTCAACATCTGAGAAGAAGACATTGAAATTTTAGATAAGTCTCTTACTGACAATGAGGAACGGTAACACGACCCTGAAAGTGACAATGCAGAATTCTCAGAAGAACCAATGGAGGCTGAAATACGTGAATCTCCGAATTTCGACAAAGAGATTAACCGTGGTAAAAGAAGAGACTAAAAGAGTCCTAATGCTAATGCCTAATCCCCGTAAGTGTAAGTCCCGAATTTCCGCAGAATAAAATGGCAAAGGCTCTCCCCGGCGTTAAAAAAATCCTTTCGCCCTTCATTTTTCGAACAAGAGTGACCGACGAAGTGTGCCTAATAGCGGGTTGCCGCCGCTCAGTAATATTTAATTTACTTAGATTTGTTTCGGTAATAATGCGGGCGCCATAATTCTCATAGCACATATATGTGGAGCCCAGAGCCAAGCGAGTTTGGCCAAATGCCCTAGCTATAGCCAGGGTGAAATTTTGTCATCAGTTTTCGTCTGTCGTCCGTCCAATATTTAATAGATCTTCATCTCTGAACTTTTGGGACAATTGAAAGCAAAATTGTCCACAATAGTCTTTAGATGGTCCCCTGCAAAATCTTGTTTTTTTAATGTCCTCGCTATATCCAAGATGGCTGCCAGCGGGGAACATAATTTTAACATTGGACCCTATACAAGAACACATTTAAAGATCTTCTCTCTGATCTTTCTCTGAAATTGCTGAGCCAATGGGAACCAAATTTTGCAATAATAGTTCTTTGCAGGTCCCCTGCAAAAAAGGCGTTTTCAACATCCCCGCTATATCTAGACTGGCCGCCATCGTGGAAAATACTAGTAGTTTTAAAATTGGACCTTATGGGTAAACACATTCCAAGATCTCCTCCTCTGAAACTGCTAAGCCAATTGGAACCAAACTTGGTCACAATAGTCTTTAGCCGGTCCCATGCAAAAGAGGTATTTTTTACATTTATGTCCGCGCAATATCCATGATAGATGCCAGACTGTCTGTGTTAGCCAGCTAGGGTCCAGGTGAGCGATACAAACGCTTGATAGCCTCTTGTTTTCATCAATCAGCTCTTAGAGTATAATATAAATTTTGACCAAACTGTACTAGAATAATATATGGAAGGTCTTTAACGAGTATGTTTATTTATTTTGGATACGACAAAAACGCATGGTCACCAGCTTAACACTATACCCTTACAGAAAATCATATTTTGATAATCTCTGAAACCACAGAAGCAAATTCAACCAAACTTTACAGGAATAATGTATGGATGGTCTTTTACAAAAACCCTCATT
>MJUU01026472.1:0-20995 GCA_002080025.1 Modiolus philippinarum
AAAGATGAATGATGAATTACAAAAGTTGTTTAGATTTCAAAAGTGTTTCACTAAGAATGCCAAGAAAGCATTCTTGGCATCACAGCTACTTTTGTAATCCGACGATTTCATATTCGGGTAAGAATAAAAAAAACTGAAGTTGCATAGAAAACAGGAAATTCCGTTATGCTGTACACGTGTTTCAAGGAGTAACCTCTTTTAAGCGGCATAAAAAAGCAAATAATCTGGTAAGCCGTAATCCAAAATTAGTCAAAAGAAGAAGTACTCATTCACGAAAAAACTATCGAAATAGGAAGCCAGATGAGATTTAGAACTATTGCCACTTTTAGTAAAGATCAAGTTTGTTTTATATATATAAAACCCTTTGGGTTCAATGATATATTACAAAGGTGTTAGAGATTTTAGAAGTGTTTAACTGGGAATTCTAATTAACCATTTTTGTTATCAAAATCTATTTTGTCATCAGAACTACATTTATGATCTTATGATGTTGTTTAGTATTTTTGAAATCTGGAAACCCTCCCACGTTTATTTAATATTAACTTTGTAATAAAACTCTTCGAGTTTATTAACGGAACTCAAAAGTTGTTGAGTGTTCAAGTTATTTACACTATATTATCAAACACATTTGTAATACAATCCACTGTTGTAATAGCAACCAGTATTGTTATTCCATATTTCCACACATTTTTTGTTCTTTATTTTATTCGATTTATTTATTTATTTATTTATTTATTTTATCATGTTTTTTTGAAAACCAGAACCACTGTCAATTTAAGTAAGGATCAACATTTGTCATGAAACTCTTTGGGTTGAATGGGGGATTTACAAAGCGGTTAAGGAAAAAAAAAGGTTTACTTTATAATTTTCATCACCACTTTTGTCACTTTTAGGCTAAGCATATTTGAAATCCAGATCCAATTCCACTTTAAGTAAATATAAAGTCTTTTTTTTCCGTAGAAAACAGATTGACCTAAAGTTTTCATCAATTACTTTGTCATCGCAGCCACTTTTGTAATCCCGTGATTTCAATTCTGAATTAATATTTTTAAATTTTAGAACCATTGTCATGTTAAGTGTAGACTATTTCTAATTAACCTCCTTGAGTTGAATGACGAATTACAAACGTTTTTGACAAAAAATTTGGATCAACTTCTTTTGTAATTTAATTCACTTTGAAATCCAGAGCCAATGTCATGTTAAGTAAAAATGAACATTTTTTTTATGAATTTCTTTGAGCTGGTTGAGGAATTACCTATGTGGTTGAAATTGTAAAAGAGACTGACTAAAAGTTTTTATCAACCACTTTGTAATCCAAACCAATATGGTAATCGCTACTACTTTTTTATTCCATGATCTCAATTGTAGTATAGTAGTTTTGAAATCCCGAATCACTGTCATGTTAGATAAAGATCAAAATATGTTGATGAAGCTCTATTGGATGAATTGTCGATTACGAAAGAGATTTTAAAAGTGGCTGCTTTAGAATTTTTATCAACAACTATTGTAACGCAAGCACTCTTGTAAACTAATGATTTCAAATGTAATGCACTATCTATAAAACTAAGAACAGCTGTCGCGTAAAGTAAAAATTAACATTTTGTTAGAAACTGTTTGAGTTCTATGATATACTACTATAGTTGTTTAAAAATCGAAAATGATTAATTATAAATTTTACTAAACCATTTTTGTAATAAAAAACACTTAGTAATAAAAATCTTTTTTTTTCAATCCAAATAATTTTTGTATTCACACTTTTGTAATTAAATGGTTTTAAATGTGTTTAGGTATTTTGGAATCGAGGAGAACTACTGTCACGTAAAGTAAATTTCAACCTTTGCTGATAAAATTATTTGAAATGAATGAGTGATCACAAGAGTGGTATAGATTTCAAAAGTTGTTAGCAACCTTTTTTTTTTATCTTAACCACTTTTGTAATTGCCATCCACAATTTTAAGCACATTCTTTCACATGTATTTTTTTCTAATTTCGAATCAATATCACTATATGTCAAAATAACATTTATGATGAATATCTTTGAATTAAATTAGGGGTTACAAAAGTTAATTAGATTTCAAAACGGTTTGACTAAGAATTTCTTTTGGATTTCCAGCTTCCTTTGTAATTCCATAATGGGAAATGAGATTTTAGGTAACTTATAATTAAAAAAACACTGTCACTTTAAAAAAATAACGTTTTCTTGCATGAAATTTATCGCGTTGAATTTCGAATAACAAAATTGTTATCCTATTCTTTCAGATGTGGTTTAGTATTTTTGAAATCCAGTCTAATAAAATCGTTTTAAAGGGAACTATTTGCAATGAATGAGGGACTACAAAAGTTGCTGAGATTTCAAAAGTGGTTGCCTAGGAATTTCAATCAACCTATTTTTTAAACCAAGCAACTTTTATAGATTCTATGAATTTCACGGCGGGTGTCTTATAAGAAGCAAGAGATGCTGACTCTACCGGTGCACCTGATCTCACCCATGGTTTTATATTGGGTCCGTGTTGTTCATCTTTGTGTGTGAGTGTCTTTTCTGTGCTGTACCCATGTTGTGTCTTTGTTTTTTCTACCTTTTTTGTTTCTGGTGTTGCCATTGTCCTTGGATTGTTCGCTTTTAGATTGACGGTTCGGTTCTCACTTACTTTTCAATTTGTTTCAGTATTTTTGAAATTGACAACAACTGACATGTTGAGTGAGAAGGATCATTTCACTTGATTTAGATGTTTGAGTTGTATCAATTATTACAAAAGTGTTTGGATTCTAAGACTGGTTAACATATTATTTTTATAAACCACCTTTGTAATCAATTGATTTCAATTGTAGATCAGTGTTTTGGAATCAGAACCATGTCACGTAAAGTAAATTTAAATCTTTTTTGATAAAAGTCTTTGAATTTAATGAGGAATTACAAAGGTGGCTGTGATTCTAAAAATGCTTGAGTAAGAATCTTTATCTACAATCTTTGCAGGCTAAACCACTATTGAAATCCCACTCGTTCAAAAGAATCGATATCAGATTCAGTAAAGATTAACATTTTTTTATGAAAATCTTTGAGTTTTATGGGGAATAAGAAAAGTGATAACTAATTAAAATCAATCACTTTTTGAAACTCCTTTATTGCAAATAACTTAATACCTAAGTTACTGTGCATTAATTTTCCACATATGCGCATTTCCACAACTAATGTCTCTTCATTGCAGAGAAAACCAAAACATTAGGAACACCAATAGCTCAAAGATGTTCAAAACTGATAGAGAACAAATAACCAATATGATCTTAATGCACAGCAAAAATCAGCTAAGGACAGATCTTTGCATGAGGGAGAAACTCCTTTAATTTTCAAAATTTACCAAAAATGGTAATTTTAAGGTTCCAAATACAATCGGCTGTCTGGGTGAGCACATAAGTGCTGACTACTTCGCTGGTGAATATGAAATTATTAAGTAATGATCAACATTTTTTTTTATGAAACTCTTTGAGTTGAAACATCGGAATACCGAAAAATAAGAATGCGATGACCACAAAATTTGAAGTACAAAGACATTGCAAAAAATGACAACAGAGAAAGACAAAGACTAAACAAGGACGTGGCATAGTTGCACTGCACGGAAATAAAAAGACAACATTGAGAAGTAAGACACACATTGTATTAACTCTTATGAAAACTGGGAGTGATATCAAGTGCTCCGTAAGGGTAAGCATGTGCTACTCCGTTCCGAATTGAGATTACAAAAGTGTTTGAGATTTCAAAAATTATTGACTTTTATCCAAAACCACTTGTAATCACAACTACTTTTGTAACCTCATTCAGTTTTATAAATACATGATTATAAAAATATGGTTTAGAATCTTTTAAATCAAGAACCACTATCATGTTAAGTACAAATCAACATTTTATGATGAAACTATTTCAATAAATACATCGGCAAACCAATACCGAAGCAAGAATGAGGAAAGGGTAAATTCCAAAATCATAAATCCAACACCACGGAAATCCACAGCAACACGAATTGAGACAGGGATGAGGGATGACAAAAGTTATTGAAATCTCAAATTGGTTAACTAATACTTTATACTTTTTTTATGAAATGCTTCAGAAATTATCAACATTTGAATGAAATTCTTCACGTTGAAACAACCAAATACCGAAAGAACAAGGAAGGTGATGAACAAAAAATGTGAAGTGCAAAGACATGACATGAGGTTTTTACCTATTGCTTTGCATTCAGAAAGAACAGATTCTATATAAAAGAAACATCAACATGTACATAAGTCTAGCACAAATACGGTAATACTGTGATCAAATGTCACTGATTTTCACAGTTCACTAGAGTGAAAGATAATACAAGATCAACCGACATGAACTGTAACATTTCCAGAAAAGAAGTGTATCAGTGTTTAGCAGCAGTTATATTTTTTGACAGTAATTCGGCAGTATCTAACAGTGAAAGACTGTGAAAAAAACAGTGTTCCTGTTCAGGAAAGTATATTTTTGGTTCATAATGACAACCAACATTATGTTCATATGCATAGACATTTCATGACAGTTTAAATGACAAATATAGGACAGGAATAACTTAGTAATTAAAATAAGAATATATCAAAATGAAAGGAGAAATTACGTTATACGGAGATTAACTAATCGAGTTAAGGAAGTTACAATAAGCGTAACAAAATAACAAATTACAAAATGTCAATTTTAACAATTTGCACCAAACAAAGTATTTTTATGATAGATATGTACAATATATTTTTGTTTAAATATGTTTCCCGTCTTATTCTTATTTCTTGCAGTTTTCATTCAATTATGATTTTTACTGACAGATGTTTTGAAATGACATGTGTACTTTGACATATGCATTTACCTTTAAGCACATTCCATAAATCATCTTCCTTAAAAATCCGTTCGTCAGATTCAATCTGCTCCACTTTCAGCATTCAGCGTATTACAGTATAGAGCACATTGTAAATGGGCGCAGTATTTAGCGTATGACAGCGCACTGTAAATTCGTCACAGTATGACTTAAATTATTCAGCGTATGATAGCACACTGCAAAATTGTCACGGCATATGCTTTTTTGGATTCAGTGTATGACAGCTCACTGTAATTTCGTCACGGTATGACTTAACGTATTCAGTGTATGATAGCACACTGTAAATTCGTCATGGTTTATGACTTTCAGTATTCAGCGCATGACAACATCCTGTAGATTTATCACGTTTTTCGCTTTACGTATCAACATTAGACAGCACACTGTTAATTCTTCATGCTTTCACTCTCCGTATTCAACGTACGTTAGAATTTGAAAAGTTACTGTATTGAAATACTGTTTCCAATACAGGCATAGAACATTATATTATAGATATTTAAAAAATATATAAATTTTCGATATATATCTTTTATTCTTGATTTGTATTTTTTTGGAGATTTAGATCGTAATTAGAAAATCGATATGACTATTAAGTTATTTTTTTAAATTATGGATTTCCTTTGTTTTGGTTCTAGTGCTGCTGATGAGGGATACATTTTCGAAATGGCCATACAGCTCATTAAAATTATTGCAGTTGCAGTTAACATATGTGTTATGGTCTCATGTTCATTTACTCCATATCCTTTCGTAAAATATTTAATATAGGAGTTTGTCTTTTATTGCAATGTGAAGTTGGTAAAACAATTCCCCGTGGTCAAGATATGAAAAAGAAAGGAAATGGGGTAAATGTCAACGAGACTACATCCCATATCCAGGTTAAAACGAAAAAAAACCAAAACATCTAGGGGTCAACATATGGTCTTCAACACAGTGAGGAACTTCACACCATATAGTAAGCCCTAAATGGCCCCGAACAAGTGAAAAGGTGAATAAATCAATGGAAACAAACCAAATCCAATAACCCAAATATCAAGAAACTTACATGTATCCTTTTTATTTTCTTAGCTATGGTGTACTTGTACATGATATAATATCTCATGTGTACACTTTGTTCAATTCGTATTTTCTAAATTTATGTAAATTCTAAAACCGAAGGATTAACTCCCACCATCGTAGTTTTTGTCCTTAGCTATATTTTATATCACTGATTATTCGAATTTCGTTTGGTTTTATGCATTTTAACATTTTTTTTAAATTATGGATTTCTTTTGTTTGGGTTCTAGTGCTGCTGATGAGGAATAAATTTTCGAAATGGCCATACAGCTCATTAAAATTATTGCAGTTGGAGTTAACATATGTGTTATAGTCTCATGTATATTTACTCCATATCCTTTCGTAAAATATTGATTAAGAAGTCGAGAAGAGTGTTTTTAGGAATGGATAGGGTTGTTTTGTTAACTTTCATTTAGTACATATTCCTTTGCGTGTATACAACAAACTAGATCTAAAACCCATTTGCGGTGTCAAATGTATTTCTCTCCTAAATACGAACATGATGATTTTCCATTAAGATGTTGCAAATTATTTCAAATATAGATTAAGTTTTGCGTTAACTACAAGGCATAAATAATAATGCAATATTATTAGATTTGGTTTCACAACAAATAATGAAATTCCGAAATAACTTACAGTTAGGTTCTATATATGCGGATTTCGACAATTTATATCTCTTTAGTGCAGATCAAATCAAAATATTAGGAAATATATATATCGAAATATTTGTAAAATCTGAAAGAGAACATACAACTTATTATATCTAAACAGAGAAGCCAAATCAGTTATGGACGGGAATATGCATGTTGGAGATACCCCTCAGTTTTGAAGAATTTTTTAACTAAGTTATTGCAAGTTTAAAAAAAAAACAAAATCAAAACAAAGCAAACTCGTTTTCGGTCTAGAATCAAAGTACTTGCTACTGGGCTGGTGATTAATAGACAAACAGCAGAGGCATTGCCAAGTGGTAATAAATAACAAATACCGAAGTTACAGTTAATTTAGTTTATGCACATGCACATTTTGACAACTTATGCCTCTTAAGTGCAGATCACTTTAAGGGGGTAGACCTGGGGTTAGAGGAGATAATTCTGTTTTTCACCTTTTTATTACTTACACAAACAAAAAGAATCATTACAATAGGTATTATCAAAATCTTAAAATTGTAAAAAAAATGTTCCACACAGCATATAAATATTAATTTTGTCATGAAAACAAATACCCAACATCCAGTTATTTATAATGAGTGCATTTTACTCTACATTTCTGCAATGCAGTCCAAAGATAATGAAAATATGTGAAAGTCTGATTCCTTCCAAGGGATGTAATTTATTACAATAACAGTTTATTAACAGTAACTTCGGTATTTAGTTATTTATAGCAGAGATACAGCAATTTTATTTATCTAATTTACCCACTTTACTCTAAATTAAGAAAAAATGGGAGGGTAGAAGTTTCTAAAATTTATATCTTACATATATTAGTTTTCATTCTATTCTAAGTTTTTGGTGAAAATTAAACGACAGAATTTTTTAGAAGAAGTGTTTAATAATTATCAAAATAGAGTAAAAATTTCAGCCGATATTGTTAAGAACACCCATGTATTTCAGTTCAAACTATTTAAATTTGCTATCATTATTGATGCTTAATTTCACACATGTCTTAACTACATAATTTTGCATTGGAAGTAATTTTTAATTAAATACCTATTTAATTAGAGCCAAGTTTAAACACCACAATCAAGTCCTGCACGGACAAAATAATATGAGGAAATAGGGTGTCTTTGTTGACCACTACACATAAAAATTGTTGAGAATTGCTGAAAGTCGACATGAACATGTGTAGTTTTGATACTCAAAATATTAGGAAAATTAAACGAGTGGACAATTTTAGGGTTTCATAGGTCTACCCCTTAAACCATTCGGAAATCCATATATCAAATATTTGTAAATTTTTAAAGAGTACATATAGCATATACAATCAAAATAGTGAAGACAATTACAAAAACAGGATAACGGCAAACAACTTCAATGGCCAGGAACTACAGTCACAAACAAGAATCTTCAAGCAAACTACACCAGAAAAACAATAATGAAAACAAGAGACAAACATAAATAAGGATAGGAACTCAGGATAGCCGGACCTGGTACCGGCACTAGCAAAAACCAGTGGTAGGGTTAAACCGGTTAATGGGTACCCAAACCTCTTCTTTCTCTATCCCATGTCCCTATAGTATAATAAACATGCAAATAAAATCCAATACAGGTAGACTACTAACTCAATGACCAGTATCTTGGAACAGAAAAAGCATATAACATATAATACGTAATTTTGAAAGAAGGGTCAAAGAGTGTTCGCCGCTAAACTACCGGCTAGCTCAAGGAATCTAGTCTACTGGTAAAACACTGTCGCACTGCGGAAGAAAAATCAAACTCAAAACTCTCCGAAGGGTTTGGTAAAGAGTCTTCATGCAGTTCAGAGGACATCGGCAGTATCAGTGAGAGGCAAGTATATATGTAAAGTTTTCAGGTCACTGGAATCCAAAGCCAATTTAACGGATTTGTTCAGAATATCTCGTCGATATCCACTATTACGTAAAGAATGTAAATTACGTCCCAGTTTTCTGGATTATTTATCAATTTTTGACATTTTTAACAACATTTCCATAAAATCGAGGATGAGAAATTCCCTTTGTAATTAGCTGTTTGCGAGTCACGTCATATTTAGATATCAAATGTTCATATATTCTGTAAAACTTCTTAAAGTATCTAATAATTTATGAAATATGTAACTTTGTTGTAAAAGTTTGGATGTGAGAGTAAGGTTACCTTGATTAAAAACATCAAGGGTAGAACAAATGCTAGCGAATCGTACAAGTTGAGGTATATACACCCAGTAGGATGGAGCTAGGGGAACGTCGCCGTCAAGAAAGGAGAAATTAGTAGTAGTAAAATCAAAATCATCCCTTTTATCATAAGCTTAAGTTTTTATTTTACCAGAGTCAATGATGATACTTAGATCCAGAAAAGGGCAGTATTTAGAATCATTGTTTGCCTTATTAAGTTTCACTTGTTATGGGTAAATGGTGTCAAAATAAGCTAAAAACTTGGGATTGTCAATAGTAAGGATATCGTCAATGTGCCTGCTATTATCATTAAAAACAATAAAAATAAGTTTATCAGTATTTGGTACAGTTCCATTTTGTAGTTTCTTCATGAAACCCCGTTCGAAACAGAAGAGAACAAGATCTGCAATGAGAGGTACACAATTAGTACCCATGAGGATTCCAATGACCTGATGATAAACAATGGTGCCGAAACGAACATAAATATTGTCTAGCAAGAGATTCAGTGCCTTAATCATATCATCACATGTCCAGGAACAATAATTGTTGTAAGAGATATTGGAAAAGAATCCTTGCTGTTTGTTGCAGCAAATAAACTGAAGACCCAAAAATTTAAAAGTCCATTGAATAAGTTCACCCAAGTTTGATTTAATCAAATTATGCTGAAGGGTTGTATAAAGTGTAGAAAAATCATTACTGTCAATAGATGAAACTGGTCTATCTATAGATTGTAATTTAACTAAAACTTCAATAGAATTTTTTACACTCCAAAAGTAATTTACACCAGAGTTTTGATGTGTTTTTTTCACAATAGTTTCTGACTAACTCCTTTATACAAGTGAATACACTGGTTAAATTGATGGACAAATTTGTGGTAGAACAATTACTCAAAGCCGAAATGAAACGATGTTTGTAGGGATTTTTGTGAAGTTTAGGAATCCAGTACATAGTAGGTAGGGTCTTATCTTTAGGTGGAACTGGAACTTTGAGTGTTTCTGTACCCTTGTACTGTTGTTTTGTGAGCGTTTTCTCTTCATATTTTGTACGTTTAAAAGTGCTAGACTTAGCCAATTCGTTTTTTGGACATCGATATGGTATTCTTTTCAGATGATGACAACGTTGTTTTAAGCTTTGTCGACAGGTGCAAACACATATTTCTCACAAAGTTCTTTCAGTTTGGACTTAATTTTTGTAACAGACAGCTTAGGTGGTGACTCATGATAATTGTCTTTATAGAAATTAATTCTGTTGGTGACTTTACTAATGATTTTATCTTTAAACATATTAAGAGCGTGTTTGTCTGCATATTCTTGTTTGCACCATTTTATGCAATAGTTGGTTACCGAGTCTTTAATAATGTCGAAAAAGCTTGCCAGGTTATTTTCGAAAGTGGGCGATATTTTGGCCCTTTTCTAAATTCATTTAAGGACAGATCTATGTCAGAGGGAGATAGTCCTTCGTTTTGAACAAAATTGTATGGGAAATTCGTTTTCAGGCCAGCACCGAAGAATTGGCTACAGGGTTGGCAAATACCCTCGCAAACAACAGTCCAACAGCAGAGGCATCGGCGCAGTGGTATTAAATAATAAAATACCGAAGTTACTGTTATTTTTGTTCTTCAGCTTATGTCTCTTCAATGCAGATTAAATCAAAATAGTTGGAAACCCATTTCGGATTTTTTACACTTAGGCTTCATTTTTTTTTAGCCATTCTTAAGTCCTTGGCTATAATACATTTCTATCATCAAACTGTTGCCAGTGTAGCTCTGTTACAACCACTTTTTGCATTAAATCAATGTTTAATTCCTTATTAAAAATGTGCTTTTGGGTTACAAAAGTAGTTGGGCTCATCAACCATTTTTAAAATCCTTAACCATGTTTGTACTCTATACTTTTTCACCTTTCTTTTAAACAAAATTGGAATTTAAAAAAATGTGATACGGTAAAATGTCACTTTAAGTAAAAATCAACTCGCTGTGAAACTCTGTGACCTGAATAAGATATTACAAAACTGGTTGACTAAGAATTCTTATCAACCACTAGTGTAATCCAAATCACTTTTGAAATCGCAACCACTATTGCAATTAAATAATTTCAAAAGCTGCAATTGCAACCACGTTTTGCAATCAAATGATTCCAAACATGGTTTGGATTTTTGAAATTAAGAAACATTGTTTCTTTAAGAGGGGATCAACTTTTTCATGATACGTTTTGAGTAAAATGATCAATACAAAAATGATTGAGATTTTAAAAATGGTTGACCAAAAATTTATATCAGCTACTTTTGTAATCCAAACAATTTTTGCAATTGCAACTTTTTTGTAGCAAAATGTTTTTAAATGTTGTTAAGTAGTTTTAAAATCCAAGACTACTGTCAATTGAAGTGCAGATAAACATTTTAATGAGACTTTTTTTCTTGTGTATTGCACTTATTGCTGTGAACAAATACTTATAGGGTGTAGCATTCACCTATAGATTTATATATGTTATGCAATATTCAATCTGATTCATGAAATCAATATAAATATATAACGTCTAAAAACCGCGACAAACTTGCGTCTGAAGTTAAAAACCAAATGAGTTAGAGCTTAAGGATATAATATTATCGAGATCATCTTTCAATTGCAGAATTTGACCATTACACCATTACAATTTTGGAGACAGGGAAAACTGCATTTAAATTTGAATGTTGCAGACAAGACCCAATTTTGATGAAATTTTATCTCGACAGTGCAACTATAGTCTAAAGATGGGAAAACCGCTGCCGAAACATACTCTCCAGGAAGATTGTACAAGACTGTAGAATGATTGATAAATTTCTGGCTCCTACCCAGTGGGCCCTCCAAAGTTCCATATTTAATATCTGTTCTACTCAACTCTATCCTAAGAAATAAAATAAATAAGTGGTGAGAATACACAAACCAAAACAGAAACTGAGAAGTTTTTGTGTGTCATCTAAAATAAGGGTATGATAAGTTGACGTTCTTTGTCAATCGATAATACCAAAAACTCAGCTAAGAGGCGAAACAAGAAAATACTAGTCGTGTAAAGAAATTCATATATATCGTGTACAACAACGGCAGTTAAATTCCGAAGGAACAAAAGAGTGAAATTTGCAAAAATCGAAGTCCAAAGACACGACCGAAACGAGAACACAGACAATAATGACGTTAGACACAAAAACAATGACATTAGACAGATACAAAGCACAGAAACAGAAATTACCACATTCAAACAAAGCCACTCACAGTGTAAACTCTAGTGAAACTGAGTGATATTAGGTGCTCCGGAAGGGTAACCATGTCCAACTCTGTTAACGGCACCCGTCACACTGTGAGTGATTCAATTCGGGAAAGTGTCAAAGTCGGTACTCTAATCCGGAAAGACGTGAATCTAACTGAAAATGTCCACTTTTATTTTGGATACTGACACGTCATATCTTTCATTGATTTTATTGTGACGGCCATAGAATTTCTTGAGGGTCGAAATTTACATAGAATGAACGAATCCCTGACTAAGCAGCTTTTGGGACATTGTTTTTGCCCTGTTCAAGATATCATTGTACAAACTACACGCTAGACGAATCACGCGTGAAATGTATACTCTTTAACCTGGAGAGGTAGGTATATTGCTGCTAAGAAAAGGAAAGTTCACAATTGGGAAATTAAAATCATCACGCTTGTCATATAGCTTAGATTTCAAACGTCCATCTTCGTCAATATACCATTAAGGATCTAGGTACGAAGCTGAGGTAGGTGTTTCAGTTGTTTCTTTAATTCCAAGCTCATTTGGATAGATCTGATGTAAATACTCCTTAAATGTAGGATTATTAAGAGAAAGTACATTGTCTCGTACGAGTAAAGGAAAAGGTCAGCTAACAGCGGCGCATAGTTTGTTCCTATAGGAATCCCTATTGTCTGTTGGAACACAGGACCTCCGAATTCGACAAAAATACTGTTGTACAAAAATTTTAACAGTTTGATTACGTCTGTCTCAGTGTACTTCTTGTATGAATCAGTGTGGTTCTTAACAAAATATGTCTTGTCTTCCCCTATAACTAAACAGGTGTATGTGCGTTCTCCATTTTTTGTGCAGAAACAGCGATGCATTAAATTTGCAATTACTGTTTACAGTTTATTGTGTGGCAAACAGTGACAAACTTGGAAATCTGATATTCTCCCAAGGATAAGCATGTTAATCTTCCTTATTGTAATAATAGTAATTCCTTAAACTCCAACTCAGATGGTCTTTGACCTCTAACTCATATATGGCAAAAAAAGAAAAAAATACATCCAAACTCGAATTAAATACATTAAAAATACAAAATCGGAGGTGCAAATTATATTAAGGATTCATAATTAAACACAAAAATGCATTCGAGTCCAATAAAACGTCATATTGTTAGTCTGCTACTGGTTTCACTGCTATACTACCAGATATTCACGGAGTAAACTCGCGACGTTGTTAGTAGAAACACAGTCACCAATAAAAGTGAAGGTAGCACTACGGCAGCGGTACTAAATATATATATACATACATTAAAAATAACAAGTAAAAATTAAAACAAATATACGTATGAATTAAGTATTTAGTTTGTGTTTATACTTCTTATAAACTAAGGCTCTATGTTTAACCATTTTTGCTCCATTATGCCTTCGGAAAATTTATATATTTAAAATATTTTAAATCTTCCTTTTCCGGATTTATCTAAATATTCGCTAAGAAGTATTTGGCGTGTTGTCGGATCTTTTATCTGTAAACTGTGTATGGTCATTCGCTCAAGTAATATTCACCGCAACCAGCACAGGTCAAAACATATATTAAATTTTCAGACGCACAAGAAAATCTTTGAAATCTCGACCACTTTTGTAATCTCAAACTCAACTCAATGCTTTCATAAAAATGTCAATCATTCTTTAACTTTACATTGGTTCTGGATTTCAAAAACATTAAAACACATTCTAAGTTGCCTAGGTTAATTATATCAACCTTGAACTTGTTGAATATTTCGTTTTGTTTTTTTATATCATTTGTGTTTCTATTACATCGTGTTTTTTCTCCTTTAATGGAACCTGCAAAAAATGTAGTTGCTTAATAACTATTTCGATTCTAATATATAGAAGATTTTTTTTTTTTTTCAAATCGGGAATCCCAGTGTCTTATAAATATTTGTAATTCAAGTTGTGCGCAGTTTTGAAAAAAAAATCTGAGAGCATCGCCTCTATATCAGAGTTGAAAATGTGGTCCTTATACAGAAAAATCTATTTGATATCGTACATTATAATATGCCGTTACTTGGACAGTGTTTACTAATTCTCTATTCAGTATGAATATATATGGCATTCGGTATTGATTTTATCTCTTTTGCTAGTAAAACGCACTGCTTTGCTTTTAATACTTTTATCTTTTTTAACGGAAGCCTTGCACATTTTTTCTAAATTCGAATAAAACGTCTTGCCCGGCAGTTTAGCGGCGGGCAATCCCTTGGCCCATCTTTCAAAATTACGTATTGTCATTTTGATTTTATTTTAAGACTGTGGTCATGGAGTTAGTAGTCTACCTGTATTTGGTTTTATTCGTATGTTTATTATATTATGGGGAAACCGTACAGATTAAGGGGAAGTTTGGGTATCCATAAACCGATTTAACCCTACCGCTGGCCTTTGTTTTTGTCCTTTGTCTCGTTTGTTTTTTCTTTGTAAATGCCTGGCATATTGCGGCATGTGACTATAATTTTCAGCCATTGTAGATGTGTCCTGTTATTCCCTTTATTACATTCACATATGGTTTAGTAGTTTTGAAAGCCACAACAACAGTCACTTTGAGTAAAGATCAATATCTGTTGACGAAACCCTTTGAGTTGAATGAGAGCAAAAACAACTGTTTCAGATTTCAAAAGTGGTTGACTAAGAATTTCACTTGTATAATCCCAAACAATATTGCAGTTCAATGATTTCAAAAGTGGTTTAGTTTTTTTTGAAATCCAGAATCACTGTCAGGATAAGTAACACTACTGTTAGAATACCCATTAATGCACCATGTAATATACCCATTAAATTACGTCTATTAATTATGGTTACATTTAATGGTACAATTTTAATGACTTTGTCCATTTAAATGATGTTCGTTACCATTAAAAAGTTTAATATTAACCATTAAAAAAAGGCATGAACTGGAAATAATGGCCATTAATTGTGACTATTATTTTTTTCACAAATGGGCATGACTTATTAAGTAATGGTATTTGAATTTAATGAAAATGATGGGAATTATTTTTTTCTTAGAAAAGGAATAATGGGCAGTATTTACTTTCTGGCATGTGGCTATGTTTTTCGGCCATTGTAGGTGTTTCCTGTTATCTTTTTTATTCCATATTAAATCTTTTACCAAAAGTTTAATGGACACTAATTGTAACCATAATTAATAGCACCATTACTTTTTCTCGATATTTAATGGTTATTACTGTATTCTAAAGGGCATTAATATTTTGTTTGCCGTATATAAATGGCCTTTAAAATATCAATTTTTGTAAGCCATATTTGAAATGGGCATTAATTTAACAATTATTGTTTTGTCTGGTGCATTTTAATGAGCATTAAAATAACAAACATTTTTTGTTTGATGACCATGAAAAGAGTAATGGGTACACAGAACAATTTAATGGCTATTATGAACTTGAATTGCAGGTTTAATAGTTTAATGGCTATTAACATCTTAAATACCTGGTGTTTGTGATTTCAATTACCATAATCTCTTAAATGACATGATGTTTCAAACAACTGACATTAGTACATGTACTTGCCATACTGTAGACAAACTTTAATGCACTTAGTAGTTATGGTGTTTATATCTTATTAAAAATAAAAAATGCATCTACAATATAGTCAAATCTGCATGAGTGAAGTCTTTTTAATGAACAACTGCCTACAAAAAACTCTTACCAACAACATGAAACCTCCATATAAAGTATAGTGCTTTTAAGGGTCATCCATATTTGTCAACCATTTTCCAAAATGTGCAAAACACACACTTTTGCAAACCCTCCGACCTCCCTCAAACAGTACATCAACAATTTTCAAATACCAGGTATGACAATAAATGCAAAAAATACCGAAAGTGCATAAAAAGCAGTAAATTTCGTTATGCTGTACACGTGTTTCAAGTAGTTACCTCTCATCAGCAGCATTAAAATCAAAGAATATGGAAAGCCATAATCAGAAAGCAGTAAAAAAGAAGTACTCACTTCCAAAAGTATTGAAACAGGAAGCAAATTCCAGTAGGACATCTACCGAGCGCCACACACGGAACGAAGCCTCAGTATTTTTAGTGGTTACAATTTAGATAAAACCTGTAAATTTCTATATGAAGCAAGGTAAAATTCTCATGTCAGACAAGTCTGACTATTGGGCTGGTGAATACCCTCGGGGACCTCTGTCAAATAATCAAGTTTGTTTATAGAATTTAATTAATGATACTGAGTTCTTCATATTGATTTCTTTTTTCTAGGTGTCTTTGCCGAAGTTGAAATATTATAATTGTTTTATCTAGTGTTTAAAAAGGTTTTTGTTAAATAAAAAAGTATTCCTGATTGAATAGTATTTACTTGATTAATGAAAGTAGTATGGTCATAGAAATTATACACACAAAATGAAAATGAAATGAAACAGAATTCTATGGACACCTCGTAAAAATAAATGTGTGAACCTTTCCAACTAAGCCTACAACTTCCTTTTTCAAATTAATCTGATAATCCCCCTAGACGGGCTTTAAAGTATGTTGAAGTACGCAAAGTATACATGGCAATAGTCTCTGTCACTAAATCTTTTAGCTCCTCCTTTAGCATCAACGACGGTTGTCCAACAATGCCTCAGGTGCCCCCATGTCAACTTCACGTCTGCTTCTGGTTCTCTGTGCCAGGTAAATCCTGGAAACAATCATTCCCTATTTCCTTGCAATTGTAGGCCAAGAAAGAGACTTCTCTATGTTTTGTTGTTTGTTTTCGTATGATGTCACCAAGACATACCCATTTCCTTACAATGTCGATTCTTCAATTGGATGTTGGTCACGGCAAATAAAGTGGTAAAAAGTGGTAAAAAGTGATTTTCTGGTATTGAACTTGGTTCTGTAGGGTTAACTGTGTTTTCTCTTAAAATAGACAGCACACTGTACATGTCCTGACAGGGAACCTGAAAAATATAAGTTTACACAAAGTACCGTGACCACAAAAATAGGTATTCATACACTCTGGGGAGCAGAAGAGAGAGAAGGAAGAGCATATAGAACGTGGTTGCAGGTAAATGTTTGATTGGTAAATTTACAGATCTGATATAAAAGACTGTGAAATTATGTGACCCTTGTCGTCATAAATATTAATTTTAGGTAGATCGACAATTATTCCACTTGCATATATTGTGATAAACAAATTGGGTGTAGAATTGACTCAATTTTATTGCCAAACATCCTTTTGTCTGTCTTTTTCATTGTGACATAATAATTTGATAAATAAAAAAAACTATAAACATTTTGCAAGACATTGTAAATGACTATTAAATTCATGTTTTTGCCTCTTTTTCAAAGCCTGATAACCTTGATAACAAAAAACGTATTTGTTTAGTAAGAGAAACTTTGTTTTGAGATTTTTATTAGACTAATCTATAGTCCTGCATTCTTGATGTTATATCCAGGTGTAAGTGCTAGATGACAATATCTGTAGTTTTGCAACATACTGAGACAGCATAATATTGCACTATGGACAGAGATTTGACTTTTGAACCCGCAATCTCTTAATACGAAGATCTTCTCCACTGACACTGCTGAGCCAATGGAACCAATCTTGGTTACAATAATCTTTATGTCCGTCCGTCCTTCTGTCACTTTATTTCGTCTCATTTTTCTCTGCAACTGCTTATCACAGCCACTTGATATTTAGTATGGTGCTTCAGTATGGGTCCTATATACTGGGCCTCCCCTTTTCGGCCATATTGAATCACAACTTCCTGTTTGTTGACTTTGTTCATTTTTTACTTTTCATTTTCTAAATTTGACTTATTTTGTCACTTTTTCTCGGGAATCGCACGTCACAGCCACTTGATATTTATTATTATGCTTCAGAATGGGATCCTAAACTGCGCCTCCCCTTCTCAGTCATATTGAATCACAATTCCGGTTTGCCGACTTATTTTTCAAATTCAAAATAAAGACTTTTTTCTCACACTTTACTCAGCAACGGCATATGACAGTCACTTGATATTTGGTATGATGATTCAGTATGGGGTCCTATACCGTGTCTCCCGTTTTTGGCAATATCAAATCACAACTTCCTGTTTACCGTCTTTGTACGTTTTTACTTTAATTTCCTGAATTGGATTTTACGTCACTTGATATTTGGCATGGAGCTTAAGTATGCTGTACTATATGCATCTCCCCTTTTCCGCCATATTGATTTACTTCTTCCTGTTTACCGACTTAATGTCGTTCTGTCCACCCTTTACATATTATTTTTATCTAATTTTTCTCTGCAGCTGTGTCAATTCTTGTATCATGTCCCTACTTGTTCTGTGTCCACGTCTGTATTGGGTCCAGACACACTTTAATTTGCACATACCATATTGATTCAGAGTGAAATGAGTGGGGTAAAACTGGCTTCCATTCGACGACAGCACTTGTTTTTCCAGGTCCACACTTTATCCAAGATGGCCGTCAGCAAAGCATATTTCGATATTGGACCCTATGGGAAACACTAACTGAGGTTCTCTCCACTTGAACTACTAGGGCATATTGGAACTATAGTTCAAATATTGAATTGGCTCTTTAACACAAAATATCGATGTTATTCAAGGGCAAGTTGAGCGATACAGGCCCTTGAGTTTTTAATTTGCTGCAGTTGTATCATGCTGTACTATGCATAACCCTTTATTAAAACAATTTGAACAGTCATGTAATTAACATATATTTAGATAAATTGAATTCCGGGCTGGCAACAAGTTTCTTTCCCTGATTTTTATCCCAAAGAAATCTGCTCGGTGTATCATATATAAATTTCAGCTGTTTTATTTTACATTTCTAGACTCTTAAATCCATAACATTGAAAAGCTTCTGTAGTATAAGGATAGTACATCCACTATTTTAAGTGGAAAGTGTCAGTTCAAATCTGACCAGAAGTCACAAATTTTGTTTTCATGTTTCATATAAATGGTTTCTTACAATTGACTTTATACATTATGTTTTCGAGCTTAATTAAAGGGATCAAAAGGGCCAATTTTCATGTCACCACTTTGTGCCCAGCTAATTACTGTGTCTGGCTCCTTATTCCGTCCTCATTTACTTTAAATTACACTTATATTTGGTTATTTGTTCTCTATCAGTTTTTAAACATCTTTGAGTTACGGTCTTCCAAACGTTTAGATTTTATTTGCACTGAAGAGACATAAGTTGTCGAAATGCGCATATGCAAAATTTAAATTCACAGTAACTTCGGTATATAGTCATTTGTTACCACTGGGTCGATGCCACTGCTGGTGGACTGTTAGTCCCCGAGGGTATTCACCAGCCCAGTAGTCAGTACTTCGGTGCTGACTCGAAAGCTGATTCTATTTGGAACCTTTCAATATCTAAATTTTTGTAAATTTTGTTTAAAACTGAGGAGTATCTCCCTCATGCAAAGCTCTGTCCTTAGCTGGTTTTGGCTTTATATTTAGATCACATTTGGTTATTTGTTCTCTATCAGTTTTTAAACATCTTTGAGTTTACGGTCTTCCAAACGTTTAGATCTTATCTGCACTGAAGAGAGATAAGTTGTTGAAATGCGCATATGCAGAATTTAAATTCACAGTAACTTCGGTATATAGTCATTTGTTACCACTGGGTCGATGCCACTGCTGGTGGACTGTTAGTCCCCGAGGGTATTCACCAGCCCAGTAGTCAGTACTTCGGTGCTGACCCGAAATCGATGAAAGGGGTAAAAAAAATTTGGATATTGTAAAAATAATGAAAAATGGGGAAATTGGAAATAAACATGTGGGAACTTGGAAAAATGAGAAACAAATGTAGGGGAACAGTTACATACAGCACTGCTTTGGTTGTAAGAATAAATCAGAGACACACATTTGTATCTACATTTATCTATACATCTCACAATATCAGAATAAACAATTGTGAGGTTGCCAAAAGGTAATCGTGCAAGAACAGATCGTCTGTCGCCCCCTCCTCCCCTTTCCATAGAATGCGGGCATGAAGTGTGACTGGACTGCACTTGATATAAAATGTACTGAAAAAGAGGTTATCTGTGTTGCATTTTCGGTCCTACCTAGTGTTTAAATAAAATGACAAAGGAGTGTTTATTTACTTTAGAAATCTATTTTTCTGAGCCAGCGACATATTTCTCTGCCCACAAACAACCCAACAACATAATTTCCCATATTCACGTACGTTATTTTGCAAGATCTGGACATTTTATTTGCACTATGTGTCGCTTATTCTCGTCAATATAATGTTCGCCGTGAAATCTAGTAACTATGAGCTTTCCGTAAATCGTCTCAGACCTGTCCCGTTGTTTTACGCCGAAAAACGTCTCGTGAACGTTTGAAATGGCATCCGAAAAAAAGAAAATTATGGATATTGATAGAAATATCGTAAAAGTTCAGCGGCATTCTGACTATGAAATACACGAATCTTGGATTTTTAAAATAGCTCTGCAAGGTGCAATTTCATATCACAGAAAAGGGGGCTACAGAAAATAATATATTTTCAAATGCATTTAGACTATCGTTTTGGTACTTTTGAGAACAACCAACACACATTCCTGATCTAGTTGTTGGTCATTGGTCATTCCCTCAGAAATAATACAAGAAAAACAAATGTTGAAATCAATCTTAACTCGAACTTTTACTCGATTCTTAAAGCTAACTCGAAACGTAACTTGATCCAAGGTACTAGAAAACTACAATTCGAGTTAAATATAACTCGACTTTTAACTCGAACTGTAACTCGAACTTTAACTCGAACTGCAGCTCGAACTTGAACTGCAACTCGAACTGTATCTCGAACTTTAACTCGAACTCGATAGTTATCCACACCTTGTAAAATAGAGACATATAATTAAATTAAATGTCTCTGGTTAAATATGTACATCAGTATATAAATTTGGGGTATGCTTCTGAGATCCATTTGGCACATTTCCACCAGAAAAAAAATTCCAAGTTATCCTCCACCCCCCGACCCCC
>MJUU01026472.1:36743-51813 GCA_002080025.1 Modiolus philippinarum
TTTAAGTGTGTGGTTTAAAGTCTGTCTATAAAAATTAGCAGAAACAATTTAAATATTTTGAAAATGTTATTCATCATATCCTTTCGAAGGAGTTTTATCTTTTGCGAAACACAACTTTAATGAATTTTAACATATTTAAAGCTTGAAAAGGTAGATTTTTAGTGTGCGGTTTCAACTCTGTCTATGAAAATGACCAAAACTATTAAATTTTTTTGAAAATTTTATTCATCATATCCTTTCGAAGGAGTTTTATCATTTCCATCACAATTTCAACAAATTTCAGCATATTGCAGTTTGAAAAGTTAGATTTAAGTGTGTGGTTTAAAGTCTGTCTATAAAAATTAGCAGAAACAATTTAAATATTTTGAAAATGTTATTCATCATATCCTTTCGAAGGAGTTTTATCTTTTGCGAAACACAACTTTAATGAATTTTAACATATTTAAAGCTTGAAAAGGTAGATTTTTAGTGTGCAGTTTAAACTCTGTCTATAGCAATGACCAAAACAATTTAAATTTTTTGAAAATTTCCTTCATCATATTCCTTTCGAAGGAGTTTTAACTTTTGCGAAACACAATTTTAATGAATTTTAACATATTTAGGGCTTGAAAAGTTAGATTTTTAGTCTGCAGCTTAAACTCTGTCTATACACATGACCAAAACTATTTAAATTTTTTGAAAATTTTATTCATCATATCCTTTCCAAGGAGTTTTATCTTTTGTGAAACACAATTTCACCAAATTTCAGCATATTGAAGTTTGAAAAGTTAGATTTTAGTGTGCGGTTTAAACTCTGTCTATAAAAATAACATAACAATTCAAATGTTTTGAAAATTTTATTCATCAAATCCTTTCGAAGGAGTTTTATCTTTTGCGAAACACAATTTTGATGAATTTTATCATATTTAAGGCTTGAAAAGTTAGATTTTTAGAGTGCGGTTTAAACTCTGTCTATAGCAATGACCAAAACAATTTAAATTTTTTGAAAATTTTCTTCATCATATTCCTTTCGAAGATTTTTTTATTTCATGAATCCAGGGACTATACATTACAATGTTTGTTTTGTTTTTGTTTTTGTCATTCAATTTTTGTTTTGCTCTTAATTGCATTCATGTTATTGTCTAACAATTAATGTTTAACCAGTTGTATAAATTATTTTAATATTTTTTTAATTTGTCCATTTTCGACGATTGGTCAAATCAGATGTGCCTCCAAATTGTAATGCATTCGAACAAACTGTATTATATACTGTGCATTTCCCTACGTACAAGCAGAAACATCAAGTAAATATAATATTAACCTTAACGTACGGATTAAATTTACCTAGGATGTTATAATAATTTTTTCATATATATTTCAATTCTAAATTCATTTCTGTGATGAAACGAAATTATCATTTCCTAAAATGTATTAACTTGAAAGCTGACGTAAGGCTATCAATCAGTTATTTACGGATAGGACCGATCAATCATCCGTCAGTCACGTAATTTACGTATTGTATCCGTCAAATACGTAAATTACTTTTCCTATCCGTCAGACTTTGACGGATTGTTGACTGATCGATCACTGATCGATGACTGATCGTTGACGGCCGACGGATTGCTTAATGATCGCTCTTTTAGTAACGGCTACTGAAGCAAGGACTGTATAAGGAGTGATCATACATGATCAGTGGCTAGGACAACTTTGTATATATATTCCGTATAAGGAATGACTATTTATCAATGCTATATTTAGAAACGGTTATGCATAACCGGGGTAGTTTCCTAACAATATCAATGTTTGCAACACAAAAATTTAGAACATAAAAAGACGATTATGTTAAATACTTAATTGTTTTCTTCTGCAAGAAACAGATGTATTATTGTTTTCCTAGGTCTTGCTTTTTTGTAAAAACGTCTTTGTCATCACTTTTTGTTTGTCGTCTAATATGAGGTAAATGTACTTGAGCAGTATATTTGGCTGAAGTAAATATTCTTTTTTTGTTATTCATAACATGGTAACGGCGCTACTACAGTGTCAGTGTTGCTAAGAGTCATGTCAAATGAAAATTTTGTTTTAACTGTAATTCTGTAATTAACAAAAAAATACCCTTAAAAATGAACCTTCTGAACCGAATTTATACCCTGAATCACCAAAAGAACATGGACAGAATTATAGATTACAAAAAAATATCAGAAATAGAAAAAAAAACATTGAAAAATGAGAGAGATATTCGTAAATCATTATACAAGAAATATAAGCATGGAATTAATGCTACTGACGATGTTGATACTGCTTTAATATCAGCTTCTGTTATTTTAGCAGGTGTCGGAATAGTAATTCCTATATTGTTACCAATGCAGATTGCAGCTGTCGTGTGTGGAGGTTTAGGTGCTTGTGTTAAAATTGTTAGACGTAGATTATCATTAAAAGAAAAGAAATATTATAAAATTAAAACCATGGCAGAGAGTAAGTTAAATTAAATAGTATAAAAGATTTGATATCAAAAGCTTTGACTGACGGACAGGTAAAAGAGAATGAATTTAAATTGATCTTAGATGAATTAGATAAGTACAATAAACTGAAAGAAAATATACCTTCAAAGCAAACAGGATTAAATAAAAGTGAAAGAAATAAATTAATAGAAGACGCTAAAGCTCAAGTAAAAAATGAAATTAAAAAAAAAAATAGAAAATGCTTAATTTTATGTAATAAAATTACCATAGTAAATGATCCACCTCCAAAATATGAATAAAAATTTTATAATTAAAAATGGCTGAAGGAGGAATTGAAATGAAAACTTTTCATAAAAAAGAAGAAGAAGAAGATGAAGAAGAAACTTCTTTTCATGATGATGAAGAGTTTCACATAACTATAAATAATGGAATAACAGTATTAGAAGATTTATCAGAAATCGATAGAATAACTCGGGAAAAAGAAATTATCAAAAAAATGGTAAAAAGATTTTGTGATAAAAATAATGAATTAGATTTAAATAAAATTCATAGAGATTTCTTTTTAGGGAGAGATAATGAGGGAAGAAACATGTTATATGTAAAAGATAGGGCGGGTGATGAAATTGCATTAACATTTTACAAAGCAGGATTATTAACATTTTATAAATTTAGCACTCTTCAAACTATGGTGTTAATTTTGTTAGAAATGTTTTAGGTGTGGCTGATTTTCAACCATCTGCTACACGACTTAGAGAAGGTAGAGCAGCGTTTCAGAGAATGTTAAATGAAGCACCAATTCGTGAATTTAATTATATAGAAATTCCTTTACAAGAAATAACTTCCCAACAAGAAGCACAAGAACTATTATATACAGCAGGTAATGCGGAAACATTTGTGAAAGAAATATATGAAGAAATGAAAACTATCAAAAAAAGAGAATATGATGGTGTAATGGTAGCAATGACAACAATAAGAGAAAAACTTATTAATGATAATGCTAAACTAACTGAAATAGATAATAAAATAGAACAAGAAAAGATTAAATTAGAACAAGCTAAAGAAGACAATGATGGATATCAAATAAATAGAATAAGTAATCGAATAAGAGATTTGGAAATCAATAGAAGTTCGAGATTGGAGGCAATTAATGATAATAGATATATACTCCGTAACCATGTAAATAGAATCAAAGAGACAAAACGTAAAAATGCGTAAAATCTATAACATATTGCGTAGGTTGGTATAATATTTCAGGTGAACATATACGAAAGACCGGGGAGAGACCCATAACACTTATAGATGGTTATTATAGTTTCCAAAAAATAGCACATTAATTTAAAAAAAAAAATGTATTATCCGTAAATGAAGAAAATGGTATTGCTTCATTAACCACGCCAGTTGAATGAAAGATAAGTAAAAGTTTGAAAAATATGATAGGATTTAGGAATATACGTTTATTCGCGCCTAATGAAACACATTATGGAAACAGACCCGTAGACTTTGCTATCTATAAATTATTGTATGTACATTTAGAACAAGTTAGCACTTTTTATAATTATCTTGATGGTGCGCGGAGTAAATTATTGTCTGTTATTCCAGTCGAAAATAAAGAGTTTGGAGATGTTATAACAGCGAGATTTGAGCATCCGGAATATAAATGTTTAGTAAATGATGTAATAACAGAATTGAAATTAGAAATTAGAGATGAGGATAATAAAAAGATAACTAATCATTTACCAAGTAATTGTGTTTTAGAAATTATCTAATAATTTATATAATAAAATGAGTATATTTGGTGTTAAGAAAAAACACGTAAATGCATCGGAAATATTAAAAATGAGGATCGAGCTTAAAGTAATGGAAATTAATAATAATTTATTATATAACAAAATTAAAAATATACCAGACAGAAACACAATACGTATATTCGCTGGGATTACTGGTCCGTTGAAGTTTAATCAAATGTTTAATTTTGGTACTGGCGGTAATGAATATGTTATGAATTATCCAGGTCAAATATTAGGTATTAGTTTAATAAGTCTAAAAACAGGTAAAGATGGTTTAACTTTCATGGTGAGTGTTGATAATAAATTAACTTTGACGGAATAGAATTGGATGATTCTGTTTATGAATATCATAGTTATGAAAACTTTGATAAACCTTTAAATGTTTAGGCTGGAGATAGAATAAGTTTTATGAGTAAGAGTGATAGTTCTTTATGTCTCAATACTCTAGTATCAGCAGTAATTAAATTATTTTTATAAACCATTTTTAATTTTTAAAAATGTCGGCTTACGGAGAAAAATTAAACCCTTACAGAAAGAAAAGAGAACCTCGTGGTGTAAAAGGAATTCGTCAAAGTGTCGCAATAACTAATAATCCTTCAACTATTGATAAAAATCAACAGTTATTAGTGAGAGTTCCTAATCTAAGTAATAATGATGTAATTGTTCCTGGAACAACCAGATTAGCTTTTGAAATAGAAATTGAATCTAAAGATGCAAATTCAACAGTATATCAGAACATTGGAAGAGCAATAGTTAAAAAAAAAACAACAAAAAACAACAATTAGAATAAGTGGGAATAAAATTATGTCAATTGATGATAGTGATATTTATCATTGTTATGTTGATTTGTGGAAAACTACAACTGAACGTACAAATATGGTATATCAGGGAATTGGTAAAACTAATATGTTACAACATAGAGTTGGAGCAGGTGATAAAACGGAAAATGCAGGAGACCAAGCCGTAGCAGATGCATACAAAACTAGATTTTGTATTCCACTTGACTTTGAACAATTAGAAACTGACATGCCTTTTTATCACTCTGGTCTTGGTGATAGACTTGGATATGAACTTACATTCAACGACAACAACAAAGTTATTCATTCAACAGATGCAGATGCAAGTTATAAAATCAAAAACCTTTGTTTAGAATTTGATATGGTTTCTGATATTTAATTAGCAAGACAGACAAGACAGCAAGTTGACGGTAAAATGATTATCTTATATGACAGAATATTAAGACACAGAAAAATAACCAAAAAATAATCTGATACACTCTGGAACATTAATTTAAATAAATCAATTATACAGTCAAGGAATGAAAGCGTATCAACAATGGGATGAGATAAATGCATTCTTTGCTCTGAATTAAAAAAGAAACAAAACAACAGACACAGTTTTAAAAGATAAACACCTATCTGATACTACATTCGAAAAATACTTTGCAAATAAGTATGCTTTATGGTTAGATTTACGTTCAACAGATGATAACTCACTACATGGTTCAGGTAGAAGAATTGAAAATGCATCTGAGGGTATTACCATCCAAATAACGAAAACAGCAGGAGCTGATAAATCGATAAATGTTTAACTTTTTTTAACACAAGACGCACAAATTAATTTTGAAGGTGGAAGATTTAAAGAAGTTAATTATTAATTTTGTTTATTTATTAAAAAATGGAATTACCAAACTATCCCCATTGTGCTATTATATGTGGTCAAACTGGATGTGGTAAGACTGAATTCGTTCTTGATTTATAAGAAGAGGAATATTGTAAAGTGTTCAAATATATAGTTATACTTTACCAAACCATTCAATGGAACAAGGCATACAAAAATCGTGAGTGGATTGGTGATGTTAGAAAACCAAAAGCAACAAAATTAATAATTGTTAATCCCATTGTCAAAGAAGAAGAAAAGCTACAAGAACTACTAAGAATGTTTTTTTTTTTTTTTAAATATGCAGGACATTCAACATTATATATTATAGATGATTGTATTGCAACAAAAGAATTAACAAAAAAAATGGATATGCTGTCTGAACTTGCATTTTCAGGAAGACATGCAGAACAGTCTGTGTGGGTAATTTCACAGAGATTTAATTCTGTGTTAAAATATTTCAGAGAACGAACAAAATGGTTATGCATGTTCTACTCAAAAGACAGAGACAGTTTTGATAAAGTGAAGAATATGAGCACAATTCTGGAACTACCAGAATTGTACAATTCTTGCATACCAGAATTGTACAATTCTGGTACAAATAAGTGTACCAGAATTGTTTAAACAATTCTGGAATTACCAGAATTGTGTTTTTACAATTCTGGGTTTTCCAGAATTGTTGAACTGAACAATTCTAGTAAACCAGAATTGTTTGTATTTTTGAACAATTCTGGGACAGAAATTTATTCTAGAATTGTTCATTTTGAAAGACAATTCTGGTATTCCAGAATTGTATACAACTTACAATTCTGGTAATTCCAGAATTGCAGATTATACAATTCTGGTTTTAACAGAATTGTAATAGTTTACAACCAGAATTGTAATTTGAACAATTCTGGTAAAATCAGAATTATAATTTGAACAATTCTGGTACATCCAGAACTGTATAATGAACAATTCTGGTACATCCAGAATTGTATAATGAACAATTCTGGTACATCCAGAATTGTATAATGAACAATTCTGATACAACCATCATTGTAAATTAAACTGGTTCAACCAGAATTATTGAACAGGTTGGGCGTGGCTTAATTTTTTCTGTCTTGTAGGCAATTTTAACACGAGTAATCCCGATATGATTGACCCGTGACCAGTCAGGTCAAATAAATAGAGTAATAACTAGGACCTATAGGTGGGATGCTAAAATTCTTCATTTATGGCAATGGTATTTGATTTAGATGTGGCTTGATTAAGCTCACATATACCTTATAAAATTAGCTCGTTACATATCGACTTAAATAAGGCACTTAATTGTGACGCATCGTTTCAAATCAAATGTCATCAATGCAAATAAATAAATAAATAATGAAAATTCTCAATAGCTTAAACAGCCAGACTATATTTCCAATATAACACAATATTTGAAAAAAAACACTTGTTGCGCATGGTCTGATTTTTCTAATGGATAGGGTGGGGACCACATTAATTGTTTCACCCCATGGCCAGGTGATGGTCAGCTAGAGACTTTTTTAGCAGAAATTGGGAGCCAGAAAGTTGACCAGAGTTATCCAGAAGTACACAATTCTGGAATACCAGAATTGCCCAGAATCTTCCAGAATTGCACAATTCTGGTATACCAGAATTGTCCATAATCTTCCAGAATTGCACAATTCTGGAATACCAGAATTGTCCAGAATCTTCCAGAATTGCACAATTCTAGAAAATGCTGGAGGAGAAAGGATTCTATCCTGATACTGGATACAATTCTGGTATTCCAGAATCTTCCAGAATTTTCCAGAATCTGCAATTCTGGAAAATTCTGGTAACAATTCTGGTACACTTATTTGTACCAGAATTGTACAATTCTGGTAGTACCAGAATTGTGTTCATATTCTTCACTTTATCCGTCTAAGAGAAATGATGTTATTCCTACTTTGGAAGAAAGGCAAAGAATAAATGAAGAACTTAAAAAAAGAAACATCGTAAATTAATATTAAAGACAGATCAACCTACTGATTATTGGGTAACTGATTAAGCAGTTCTTTAGTAATGCTTAAGAAATGCTTAAGCAATGCTTAAGTAATGTTTAATTAATGCTTAAGAAATGCTTAAGTAATGCATAAGTTTTATAATAAAAAATAGCAATAAAAAGTAATGTTGAAAAAAATAGCAATAAAAAGCAATGCTATTAGAAATACTTACAATTATAACAAACACTGCAGTATTATCATTAGTTGGATATGTTGCCTTTCATTTTTTTTTAAATTCAAACATTATTTATATAAATTGGACGCTGAAGAAATATTAAATGAACATAACATTTAAAACATAGATTTTTATGAGAAACAAGCGAGCAAAACGAGCGGTTCCCTTTTTGAAAAAAAAAAAAACGTGAAAAATTATCAGCCGTTGTTGCTGGTGGGGGTAGTAAGCAATATCTAGGTAAAGAATTACAATTGTCAGAAATTGATACAATGACACCAGAACAAATACACACATTGTTTTGTAAATATGAAGCAAGATTAGGGGCCAGTATGACTAAGACATTAGGAAACTCTTTTATTAATTTATATGTTATGGGTGTATCAAAGTATTTCAACGTTGTTAATCCACCTAAACTTATGCAAGATTTAGAAAAAAGATCCTTTTATCTATCACGCTTTAACTAATACATGTTGTGAACTGTATTATAGATATGGAATGTATCTTGCTCCGTTTACTGCCATGTTAACAACAGCAAGACATATTGATTTTAAAAAGAAAGACGAAAATAATGACATAAAAAATGACGAGTGAAAATGAAACAAAAGAAGAAATAAATGAAACAAAAAAATCTAAATAAACCTCAACAAAAAAATCCAAAACGAGTAGCAGCTGGTAAAAAAGGTGTAGAAGCAAGAAAGTTAAAAGCTAAATTAAAAAGAAAAGAAGAAGAACAATTAAAAAAGAAAATATAAAATTAAAACAAGCTGGTGAGCTTCAAATAACAAAGGATGATGAATATCATGATTTTCCACCAAACAAACAAAATTCGAGCGAAGCGAGATACACTCCGAACAAAAATTGCATACCATTATGTTTATTAATTGTAGTAGGTTAGGATTATCATATATGTACAAGTCAAACAACCAAAACCAATCACCAGTAAAACAAAAACAAAATATTGAGCTAGTGAAAAAAAAAAAAGATTGACCCGTTTGAATTTAAATAATTTAAAAATTTAATATATAAAAATGGCAACACCAAAAGACGGAAAACAAATTGCAAATATGTTATATCATGCTGGAGTGGAAACATTGTTAACACTTGGATATGCAGAAATAGGTAGAAAGATATTTAAGAGACCAGCACCAAAAGTGGACTTTAATATGAGTGATATTGGAATTTTGTCACTTGATATATTACTTGCAATGGCAACAAAAAATATGTTGGTTAAGCAAGGTATTATACCTGCTGATATTATGAAGTAATTATTTCTTTATAAAATGGCAAGTGCATTAGCAATGATGGTTGGGGAGCAATAACAAACGGTTTTGCATTTTCGGGGAGTAATTATTTATTTTCACATATGGGTAGTAATGCAAATGAAGAGAAAATAAGACATGATAAAGCAATAAAAAAACTAGAAAAAAGCAACAGCAGAATGGAATAAAAGAAGAATTCAAAGATTAGATTATATTAATGAACAATTAAAAAAAGAAAATCATGCTGTTCAAACTTTTGATGATGATGGTCGAGCTATGAGTGAATATTATTATGTTACGAGTAAACAATTGGATATACCTTCAAATTCAGTTTTAGATCTTAAACCAAAATTAAGTGATTTTTATACTCCATCAGAAGATCAGAAAAAAGAGAAATTGCATTTGTTATTGGTGGTAAGTCATTAACTGGTTTTGTTGCTTGGAAATTAAAATAATTTAAATAAAATATAAAAATTCAATACCATAAGGTTGAGTTTCTATTCCGTTATCTAAAATATATCTTTTATCATCAAATGGAGTCATACTCATTTCATTTATTTCATTAACATAAATTTCATGTTTATTAGAGTTTAATGTATACATTTTATTCATTTTAGGTTTATTATTAAATAGACAATCTTTATAATCATTGAATCTAATATCTTTCTTTATCGTAGTTTTTCCAATTCCTTTTATTTTATTTTTCTTCACTTAAAGGGTTACCACTCGCTTCGCTCGCTAAATCTGTTAACGTAAAAGAATATGCTTTACTTCTTCAAAAACTATTTCATTTATAATTTTCGAATTAAGTTCATCTTTAAATTTCCCAATTACTTTGGGTTTTTATTTTTTCTGAATATAAAGGGTGATCTTTAATATAATCTGATGTATCTCATTCATCTATGATTTCTTTCATATCTTCATAAATATCTTTAGTTTTAATACTTAACAATATGGAATCGGTATCTGAAGCAACTAATTCATTCTTTTCCCATAATTTATTAACAACTTTATAATAAAATTTATACATTAATTGTTTCGAGTAATCTAATATAGCCTGTCCTAAATAAATAGGTTTATTAAATTTAACAGAAGTAACATTATTTTCGATTGCAACAAAGTTATCATTAAATATTATTGAGTCTTTAAAATTTGGTTTGTTTATATATTTTTTTTACTTCTTCCCTATAAATAGATAATATAATTTCATTTCTTCCTCTGATGTTTTCTAATGTCTTTCCATAGAAACTGTTGTTCATCAGTTTCCAAAGATCTTTTTCAAAAGCAGATTTTGCTTTCGCTCTTTGTTCAGTATTAAAATTAATATACTTTGCTAACCAATTTGATTCTTTAAAAGAAATAGTTCTATATACTTTTGTCACTTTTAAACCAAGTTTAATATATTCATGTAGAATACTATGATGAATAATATATTTATTTTTATTATTTGGTGATAAGAATAATTTTCTTCTTTACCTAATGGTTTATCTCCTAATAAATTTTTCTGATAAGGAGATCAATCATCTTTGTCTATTTTCATCTTTTCAGGTGCTAAAGGATATTTATATGATTGATTGATTAGTTAGAGTTTAACGTCCAATGAGCAATATTTCAGCTATATCAGGACGAGAACAAGTTAATCAATTCAAAACAAATTGTAAGTAAAAGAAGAAAGAAATAAAGGTGGAAGGGACAACCGGGGCAACGACTTTTGATTGCCACTGGAAAAGGGGAGAAATGGGTAGGGGCAGGAAATTTAGCCTTCTATACGACACCCAGTGCGTCTGCTCTCTTTAGAGAAATATAGAAGGGGTCTTTATACTGCATGGAGCGTGGCGTTTCTCCACACAGTTTGGCTACAATGGTTCGCGGTCAGGCTTTCCGTATTATGACCTGACTACCCCGCAAAGACAGGGCATTCCCCTATCCACCACCTGGGGACGCGCCCGGCAGCTCTGTAGCCAAAGCCCCTGAAAACCTATTCAGGTGCCGGGATATTTATATGTTTTCTGTTCACATTCATCTGTATATTCTATGTCACATTCTACTTAACATCCTCTTCCTTTTGGAATATTTTTATAGTACTCAGGATCTTTTTCCCATTTAAAATCGTTAGTTGGTAATTTTTGTGACATTACCCAACCATAAAAATTATTTGCATCAAGATATAGTAATTGTTTTTCTAATAAAAAATCATTTAAGTTTCCTCCATTCTTTAATATTTCTAAACATTCTTTCATTTCATTTCTATCTAATATTCTATTTCCATTATCATGATGGTTAGGAGTATATTTATTAAATGCTTTTACGTGTCTTGGGCCTAAAACACCAGAAAAAACACCTCTTATACCTTTTTCAAACATTAATAACATATCAGGATCTGTTTAGTATTCTAGTTTTATTTTTATAAATTTTATGCCACATTGCCATGTTAAACCAGGAGCAGAATAACAATAACAGGGGTCTATTTTATGATATTTTATAAGGAATTTTCTAAATTTTTCAAACGCATCGGCTAATATAAGAACATCTGTTTTAAGATATAATTTATGATAATCTAATAAACTTTTACAATTATAATGTTCCCAGACTTTCTGTGCATGTTCATACTCTTTTTCTGTAATTGTTTTTTGGGTTAATTTTGACTAAAATTCTTTAATATCTGGCAATTTCTTATCTTTCAATCTCTCTATAGAATCTACATATTTATATGGATAAAATCCTTTTTGTTTTAATAGAGAGGTATTTCCATCAAACTCTTTTTCTAAAATAGGAAATTCATCAATTGATTTAGCAATATCTTATAAGCCTTTTAACGTAAATCTATATGAATCTAGGAATCTTAATATTTTATAATAAAAACCGTATTCTATTGAAATATATTCTTCTGAGTTTTTAGAAAGAAGTTTTACTTTATTATATTTATCTTCATATTTAATCAATTCTTCAATAATAAAATAGAAGTCATAATTTGACCCATTATGAAAAAATACGGGTATTAATTTCGTTGCTTTGCCTTCTTTTGTGTTACACGATTGACAAGATGCTCTACTATATTTACCTGAAAGATGATTATGTTCTCTTACTTAATTAATATATTGTTCATTTTGTCTTTCACAATTATTACAATAGAGGTCGTCATATTCAAATTCCTCATCACAATATTGACAACATGTTCTTTCTTCAAATTCTTTTTCACAAATATAACATTCATTTGCTTCTTGAAATTCATCTTCTTCATACTTATTTAATATTGGTTCTTTCTTCTCATTAAGGTAGATCTTATAGTTTATTTCTTTAAATATCGTTATTACTTTTTCTACATATTTTTCTGCTGCATCATCAACAACATAAGAAAAGTATTGTGATTTAAATATTTCTGGATAATTCGAATGAACGTAAATACCATAACTATTAGGCTTTTATTTTAGTATTGGATTTGTATACGATTTATCTGGATTTGGTTGAGTTGTAGATATTGGAATATTATCTGATTCTTAATCAGAATAGATAACAAATGGTAGGTTATTTTTAAAATGATGATTTTGAAATTTAAAAATATTTTTTCCTGGTTCAGGCAATATAATTTTACAAAATTCATTATTATAACATATTTGTTTATGTTTTATTAGTGTTTCTTCTCTTCGAAATTCTTGCATACAATTTCTACATGTACATAATTTTTTATTATTCTTATCACACTTGAAACTAACTAAATCTTTAATTAAACAATAATGGGTATTTTCGTTACTTTCAATGTATAAGAGATCAACTACTTTTTTGCTTTCTAAGTTTGAACGATGAACCGGATATAAAGATTCTTTATTTGTTTGGTCATTTTACGCAAATACATTTATAATGAAATCATTTTGTTTTCTACTTTTGGGATATCTTATATTGCTACAGGATATTAATTCCTTTCATGTTAATTTTATTTTCATATGCTTTATATTTAGATACTCTTTGTTTGTCTTTATTAGCTGGATATAACTTTGCTAATATAGACCATAAGAAACATTTGTTGTCATTTTTATTTTCAAAATTGATAATATTAACTGATTTGAATTGAAGAGGAGTGTAAGATGAAGCTTTTTGATAATCATATTTATATTGTTTTACTTTACACTTTTAATATTTCTAAAAACAAAACCAGATCCTCTTTCTTGAAATTCATCTATTCAAGCTTCAAATTTATCTTTTAAACTTTTATAGAATTTAGATATATTATTTTGTGTTAGGATAACTTCAACAGGATAAGAGTAATGACTTCCTATTATATCAAATGACATAGGTGTTGAAAATTCACTTGTTATTATTATTTGTATCTTTAAAGGAAATTGATTAATTACTATCTTATCTTTTAATAAGTTTATATACTTAGCTATATCAGATTCTTCTATATCTTCAACATCAATTTCAGTAATAAGATCTTAAAATGATTTGGTAACTTTGGATTTTTAGGACTCATTTTGTAAGGTTAAATTTTAATTATATTGTTTTCTTTGATATAAAGTCCAGTAAGTAGGATTTCTCAGTATAAATTCTTGATAAGATTGTTTATATTTTTCTTTATTATTTTGATAATGTAATCTTTGTTTCGGTTTATTACATTCTTTACAGGCAGATTTAACACCCATTGGTTTTGTTTTATTCTTATCATATTCATATAAATATTTACATTCATAACATTTTGTACAAACTTTCCTTTCATCCATTTTTTGAAAAAAAATATTGTATTTACTTAAAAATGTCTAAAATAAATCTAACAAATAAATTAGCAGATGAATTAAATCGTAGAGTTGTAAGAGTTTTTCCTAAAAGACGTGTCTACCTTCATTCTGTTGATCAAACGTGGGCAGTTGATTTGGTAGATATGCAAAAATATTAAAAACAAAATAAACACTATAAATATTTATTAGCAGTTATATATATATTTAGTAAATATGGTTTTTTAGTTCCATTAAAACATAAAACAGGAGTAACAGTAACTGAAACATTTAAAACATTATATGGTCGGACAAAGGGTCAGGGCTTTGCAATCGACAAGTAAAAAAATTGTGTGTAGTGTAGTGGAACGCTGGATAGCAACAATGAAACAACATATGTTTAAATATTTTACTACAACTGAAACATTTAAATATTATGATATTTAAGATCAATTAGTTAAAAATTATAATAATACAGTACATTCTTCAATTAAAATGACACCAGTCGAAGCAAGTAAATTAAAAATGAATACTCAGTGTATAAAAAATTATATCCAGAAAAAGAAGAAAAGATTAGCGAGCGAAGCAAGCGTTTACCCTTAAAAAACACCTGAATTCAAAGTAGGAGATATAGTAAGAATAACAAAAAAGAAAGGTCAATTTGAAAAGGGTTATACAACTCGATGGACAACAGAAATATTTGTAGTTGAAAAAGTTTTAAATACAACCCTGTTACTTATAAAATAAAAGATTTGAAAGGTGAGGAAATTATAGGGTTTTTTGTGAACAAGAATTACCGATGACTAAGTTTTAGATTTTTTTATCACATCCCTCAATTTATTTTATTAACTGAACTCCCGGCTTTTCATTTGTGTTTTAGACCCGTCAGAAATTCTTTTATTAGCAGAACTCCCGGCTATTTTTTGGGGGTCACAATTTTTAGTAGTATATGTAATAGGGTTGCGCTGGGTAGTAGTATAGGTATTTGGGTAGTCTAGCGAACCCCCCCCCCCCCC
>MJUU01026472.1:51842-62575 GCA_002080025.1 Modiolus philippinarum
GGGGGGGGGGGGGTTGCGCTAGACTAGCCCAATACCTATACTACTTTGGTGATTACAAAATTGTTTTAGATTTTTAAAATGGTTGATTTACAATTAAAACTAGAAGTGGTATTGTCAGAAATGATGGCCATCCCCGCACTTCCCTGTTTGACACAGAATACACAGTTCCACTGATAAGCAAACATGTGTCAAAATCGACATCTTGGGGCGTCTTTGCCCAAAGACCAGTATCAAAAATTCAAAAGCTTGTTGTACATCTGAAACCTATTTGCAAAAATTCTATTACAAAATTAAATCCATAAAACCCAAGATGTAGCAGAATTTCCACTGACAAGCTCACATGTTTGAAGATTGACAACTTGGGCCACCAAGACCAATATCAAAAATCTGAATGCTTATTACACATCAGCAGACTATTTGCGCTAATTCTATACAAACTTAAATTCATAAGATTAGTTCCAATGAAAAGCTCACGTGTCAAGATAGAGAACTTGGGGCCTCTTGTTTGAACCATGACCAATATGAAAAATCCGAAAGCTTATTGCATATCTGCAGACTGTATGCAACAGTTGTATTATAAAATTAAATCCATAAATTAAAAAGGTGTAGGAGGAGTTGCACTGACAAGCTAACATTTGTCAAAATCGACATATTGGAGCTTCTTGTTTGCACCTAGACCAATATAAAAAATCCGAAAGCTTACTGCGCATTTGCAGACTATATGCAACAATTCTATTAAAAAAAATAATAAATCCATAAATCCAAAAATGAGGTTCATCTAACGGACAGACGGACGGACAGACGGACAGACGGACGGACGGGACCAAAAAAAATATCCCAGCATTTTCTTCAGAAAAGCGCGGAGATAAAAAAAATCTGCTTTGTAATCAAAACCACTTTCGTAATAGCAACCAGTTTTGCAATCCCATGATTTCAAGTTTTGCTTTGTATTTTTTCAAATCAAGAACAACAGTCTTGTAAAGCAAAGATCGACATTTTAATCAAACTATTTGAGTCGAACGAGGCTCGACAAAAGTGGTTGCGATTTTACATGTGGTTGAAAAAATTTCAATTATAGTTTAGTAGTTTTGAAGTTAAGAACAATTGTCAGTTTGAGTAAAGATCAGCATATGTTGAAGAAACTCTTTGAATTGAATTGATTAAAAAAAAACTGGTGCAGATTTCAAAAGTGGTTAAACAAGAATTTGATTCAACCACTTGTTAGCCTTATCACTTTTTGAATCGCAAATACATTTAAAATGCGATGAAATCTAATATGGGTAAATACTCATTAAATCTGCATCAACTGTCAAATTAACCAAATATCAACATTTTCATGAAACTCTTCCAGTTGCGTGAGTGATTACAAAATGTCAAAAATGGTTGACTTAGAATTAAAAGAAAAACTAATCTTATCAAAACTACTTTTGTAATCACGACCATTTGTTTAATCCGGTGATCTCAAATATGTTTTTTTTTTTTTTTTTTTTTTTTTTTTTTTTCAAATCAAGAATAGTTGTCACTTAAAGGGTATATCAACAATTTTTATGAAAATGTTTTTGCTGGACGGGGGATTACAAAAGTAGTAATAATTTCATAAGTGGTTGAAAAAGATTTCAGATATGGTTTAGTAGTTTTCAAATCCAGAACAACAGTCACCTTGAGTAAAGATCAACATTTTTAGATGAAATTCTTTGACTTAAATGAAAGATTAAAAAAATGTTTCAAGTTTAAAAAGTATCACACACTTTTGTAATCCAAAACAATTTTGCAGTCCAATGATTTCATATTTGAAATCCAGAACCACTGTCACGATTAGTAAAGATTAACCTCTTCTTTGAATTCTTTGAGTGGTGTGAGATATTATAAAAGTGGTTGAATAATATATTTTATCACCACTTTTGAAATTAAAACAATCTTTGTAGTGGCAAACTATATTGTAATCCCTGATTTGAAATTTAAATCAGTATATTTGATTCAAAACCACTTTCCGGTTAAGTAAAGATAAACATTTTAAAAACGTCTTTGAATTAAACGAGAGATTACAAAAGTGATTGAGATTTTTTATCAAATTCAACATTTTTTATGAATTTTTTTGAGTTGAATAATTGATTATAAAAAAGTAAAGATTTCGAAATCGGTTGACTAATGATATTTGTATCAATCACTTTTGTTATCCAAACCACTTCGCAAAAACCTATTATAATCCCACGATTTCAAATGTGGTTTAGTAATTTATGAAATACAGAAAAACCATCACGATAAAAAAAACAACATGTTTTAATGAAACTCCTTGAGTTTTATTGTGAATTATAATCTTGTTGACTTAGAATTTGTATAAGTTACTTTTTAAATCCCTACCACTTTTGTAATCGCAAAAAATTTTTTGCAATCCCATGATGGCAAATGCGGTTCAATGTTTTTTGAAACCGAGAACCACTATCAAATTAAATAAGGATCAACATTTGCGATGTAACTTTTTTGAGGTATTAAATGAAGAATTACAAAAGTAATTGAGATTTCACTAGTGGTTGAATAGAATTTTTGCAACATTTTTTTGTAATCCAAATTGTACGTTATCCCTCCCACTTTTTGAAATTAAGATTTCAAATGTAGTTTAATATATTTTTTTTTCTAATCTGTAATCACTGTCACGTTAAGTAAAGATCTTTCTTTTTTAACTGCTTTGAATTGAACTGAAGAATCAAAAATTATTTGAGATTTCAAAATTCATTGACTTTTCAAAAACTATTGAAATCCAACGCACTTTTTTTTTTATCAGAACCACTCTAGTGATTACAGCCACTCTTTTAATCATGTGATCTCAAAAGTCTTTAAGTTGAATGAGGGGTTACGAAAGAGGATGAAAAACAAAAAGTTTGAAAAAGAAAGGACATTTGGTAAATGTCAAGGAGACAACATCATCATCATATATATCCAGGTTAAAAATTACAAAATACCGAAGTTACTGTGAATTTAAATTCTGCATATGCGCATTTCGACAACTTATGTCTCTTCAGTGCAGATAAAATCTAAACGCTTGGAAGGCAAAAAGGCCAAAAGGTTAAAACGACCCAAAACAAAGCATCTAGGGGTCACCGTACGGTTTCCATCACGGCGAGGAACATCACACCATATAGCAAGCCCTAAATGGCCCCCAAAAAAGTAAAAAAGTGAATAGATCAATGGAAACAAACCACATCCAATAACCCAAATATCAAAAAACAAAAATTTTATAAGAAGACAAGGACAAACCAATGACCAACATATTCCTGACTTGGGACAGCTGCAAAATTGCCGTGGGGTTAAACTCGTTTTATTGGATCCAATCCCTTCCCCTATGTGTGGTGATTGGCTAAAAAAGAATACACAAAAAGACTCACAGTAAAAATCAAACTAGAAAAAACTCCAATTTATCAAGACGAGTACCCTTACAATGAAGTACATAAAACATAAAGACAATACACACAGTGACTGTCCGGACAAATGCTCCCAGTTACTGACAGCTAGCTAAGGACATAATTTTCGTTGACTATGAAATCAAACCTTCTTACATATACAACTTAAATTGAAATACTTTAAATAGATTTGGTATAACAACATCATCAATTATGAAAGAAGAACATGATATTGTGCAATGCCAAATACTGCCAATATGAAAAATTGTTTAAATTTAGTTATGGTGTAAAGCATTTCAGAGATGATCAATATTTTTGCCAACTAAATCCAGAAGTTAAGATCTAACAACAATGCTTTATTTATATCCATTATGAATAATTTTGTTCAACGGATTAATACATTTGGAATTTATGCGCTTTGTAAATGATATTATCATAGAAGTTTGGATGTGAAATGCCCTGATGTATAAAAACCCTGCATGTAGAACCAAATTTTCCGAATAAGTCAATGTATCTATAATAAGATTTAGGGAATGTTTAATCAATTTATGATATCTAAACCCTTGATGCATAAGTTTTTCAGTGAGACAAAATTTTCGGTCGTTGAAGTCAGAAACATCACTACATAGTCGTGCATATCGAACTGGTTGTGAAATGTAGACCCCGGAAGAAGGGGCTAACGTAGCATCGCCGTCGAGATGGGAGATATAAACTATATGGAAGGAGAAATCACTCCATTTATCATCAACCTTAGTGTTTAACTTTCCTTGATTTATTGATTTATCAAGATCAAGAAAAGGAGTATAATTACTGCTGCTATTGGATTTATTTAAAGAAAGTTCTACAGGATAAATTTCATCTGTAAATTTAGAAAATTCAAGATTGTTTGAAGCCACAATATCGTCCAAATATCTATATGCATTGTTAAATTTATCCACTTAATGCTGTTTAGAAGAGTCTTTTTGAATTTTTGCCATGAATTGTGACTCGTAGCAATTATGAAATAAATCTGCTATGAGAGACGCACAGTTGGTACCCATAGGAATACCCATTTTTTGCCGATAGACTGTATCACCGAAACGAACAAAAAAAATAACAAGAAGGAAATATAATGCTTTTATCATATCCTGACAAACCCTGTTGGTATATTTGTCATGTTTGTCGTCACTGAAAAGCGATTTTAATGTATTGCAACAAATGTACGTACATCCTGATTTTTTGCAGGACCATTTGATCAAATACGAAAATTTCTCTTTGATGAGTGTATGCGGTAATGTAGTATAAAAGTTAGAAAAATCATAGCTATCGAAGGAGGTGTATGCTTCGTTAACAGATCGAAGTTTTTTTAAAAATTTCTACCGAATTTTTAACACCCCAAAAGTAGTTAATTCCACTGTACTAATAACATTCGTTGCTAAAGTTTGTGACAAGATTTTTTATGGTAGTAAGTGCACTGGTCAATAAAACAGAAATATGTGTAGTAGAACATTTACTTGATACCGAAATAAAGCGAAATTTGAAAAGATTTTTGCGAAGTTTACGAAGCCAATACATAATAGGAATGTTTTTATAATTAGAAGTTGCTTTAAGTTCAGCTGTAGCTATCATGTGATCAAAAGTGTTTCACGAAGAATTTTTTCCAACTTTTTTTGTTATCGCAATCACTTTCGTCATTCATATCATTTCAAATGTGTTGAAGTATTTTTGAAATAAAAAAAAAACACTGTCATGTAAAGCAAAGATCGACATTTTTTTTATAAAACTATTTAAGTTTAAGTGGTTGACATTTCAAAAGTGGCCAACTAACAATTTTTATCAGCTACTAGTGTAATCGAAACCATTTTTGTAATCCCATGATTTCAAAAATTGTATAGTATTTTTGAAATCCAGAGCCAATGTCAAGTTAAAACATTTTTATGAAATCTTGCTTTATATTTGAAAAGCAAAAATGGTTGAGATTTCAAAAGTTGTTGACGAAGAATTTCTATCAATCACTTTTACTTATCAAATCCACTTTGTTGTCGCAAACACTTTGTAATCCCATGATTATATATGCTGTTTAGTATTTATTGAAATCCAGAAATACTGTCACTTTAAATAACTAGCTACATTTCAGGATGAAACTCTTTGAGTTAAATTCTGAATCAAAAAAGTAGTTGAGCTGTCAAAAGTGATTGAGTAAGATTTCTCTATTTTTTAATCTAACCCACTTTTTTAAAATCGGATTTTTTTCTATAACCCTATGCTTTCAAAGTGGTTTTTATTTTTCGATATCCAGAACTTATCTCATGATAAGTAAAGATCAACATTTTTTATGGATCTCTCTGAGTTGAATGGGGAAAGACAACAGTGGTTGACTGGGACTCTTCATCAACTTTTTTAATCCGATCATATTTCTCTTCGTAAACACTTTTGTAATCCGGTGATTTCTAATAAGGTTTAATAATTCTTGAATGTAGAACCACTTTCTTTTCTATAATCACTGTCACGTTAAAAAAATCACTTTTTATAAACCTCTAAATTGAGATTTCAAAAATCATTGACTTTGAATGTTTTTTTCAAAAACTTTTTTTAAACACGACCAGAGCTTTGGATTTTGATATTGGTTTCACTAAGAATATTTATCAACCACTTTTCTAATCACAATTGCTTTTGTAATCGCAAGATTTCACTAGCAGATATAAATGTGATCTTGTTTGGCCATTTGATCTTATCTAGATCTTGACAAGCTTAACACTATTTTGTTAAGACTTTGTAAGATATTTAATCGTATTTCAAGAAAATTGCTTTCAAGGAGGATCAAGAGCTGTTCAGTTTATCAAGATCAAACAAGGTAATGCCTTCAAGGCCGAACAAGATGTGTTAAGTTTGTCAAGATCAAACAAGATCAAATCGGTATCTTGTTTGATCTTAACAAACTTAATAGACCTGATCGTTCCTGAACGCTATTAACATGTGGATCTTGTATAATCTTAAACTATCTTAACACATCTTGATCGTCCTTGAAATAAATTATCTTGAAAACCAACTTAAAATCTTACACTGTCTTAACAAAATTATGTTAAGCCTGTCACTATGAAAAGAAAAAAAGTACTGTCCATACCAGTGACAGTCTTTTTCTAACTGTCATTAACTAAAAACGTCCTATAAACAACTGTGAAGACTAGAAAAGTACTGTTATTGATTGGGACAGTCCTTAAGAGTAGTTTATAGACATAACCATGACTGCGACAAACTATAAGACACTGTAACAGTAAATGACAGTCAGTAACAGTATTTACATGTATTGTAAATAACTGTCCCCGCTTGTGACAGTACTTTTGTAACCGTTTAAAACTGTCATGCTTGTGATGAACGGTCCCTGATTGTGACAATACTTATTTGGCCTATTATGGACTGTTACAGGTAATGACAGACGTTTATAGAATTTACATGAACTGACATGCACTGTCCTAAACTGTCACAGTCGATTGTAGGCCATTGCAATTGTGTGGTTAATTTTACTGTCTTGTCACAGGTAGAACATGTGTAGAAGTTGTCATTAAAGTGGATACCAATATACTTTTATTCGTAGGATATGGCAAAATTTTAATTTTCTGTAACAGTCTGTCGCTGTAGCCACTAGCCCTACAACTGAGACTAGTCAAATCAGTCTCGGGCTAGTAAAAATTTCAAGTCAATAGCCCTGTGGGCTAGTTGAAATTGTACCTTTTTCACAAAGAATCTTCTGTAAGGGCTAGTGACATTGATTTCGGGCTAGTACAACACGGGTTCTTACTAGTGAATGAAAAAGATATTGGTACAGACTGCTGCAATGTACTGATTTAATAGAACCACACAGTTTTCATGGGTAAACTATTTTCCCATGCCGTAGGAAAAATAAACAATTAAAATGTTTACATGCAACATGAAGCTAGAAATTGTTTAAATATGAAAAATCCAATTGATATTCAAGTGAAAATACGATCTAAAACAAGAATTCTCTGTTTTTCAATCTGATAAAAAAAAATACATTAAGCGATGTTTCAATATTAGCATCCATGAAAATGTGAAATTTCACAATTTTTTACGGACTCGTCCATATGTTTAAAGCTTTTTTTATTGCCAGAAGGCAATATCCAAATCACTTATCAGTTTACACTTTCTTATACACCAAGTTTGGCATCCCATATAGCATTACTATTAATTTTTACACAAATTATTGTATTAATTTATAGATTATTCACCTAACTTTTTCATTATCTCAAATTTAAAACAAAAATCCCAGGCACTATGTTGTGTGCCACAGTAGACATTGCGTACATACCCTCTTTAAATACTGTAAAAAAAGTTTTTAATCTTCCAATAACGAGGGTCCTCATGGGGGGGTCCTAGGAATCAAATAATCATTAAATTTTTGCCTTGGTAATCAAATAATCATTAAATTTTTACCTCGGTAATCAATACATTTTTGGCTCAGTAATCAAAGACTATATAAAAACGCAAGATAATAATGAAATAATCATTAAATAAATGCCCTCGTAATCAATGACTAAATACCGAAGTTACTGTGAATTTAGATTCTGCATATGCGCATTTCGACAACTTATGTCTCTTCAGTGCAGATAAAATCTAAACATTTGGAAGATCAAATAATCATTAAAAAATGCCCTGGTAATCAGGTAATCAAGAAACCATGACGGGCCTCAATATCTTAACAATTGTACACGGATATGAAATATATATTAGAATTTTAAATTCAAAAATCATGTTACTTTTATATAATTTTCGAGATTAATAGAAACGGTTTCTAAAATCCATATTTTTTATAATTTTACCAGTTAATTGAATAGTAAAAAAGTTAGACAAGGTAGTTTACTCGGAATACAAGTAAAAAAACTGAATAAACTTTGTAACTTGTAAATAAGCATTTTTTTCATGCTGAATTTTTTTTATTTTATATTATGCGCCAACAATATTGTGTGTATAACAGCAGAGATTATGTAAAATTTAAATGTGAAAGCTTGACCCTTTGTAGTACAAACATCAATATGTGAATGGTCATCATTTAAATTGTGCATGTCACGAGTAACGACTGACTTTGGTATAAAATTCAAAAAGTTACATGATGCATGGAATTACAATTTTTCATTTTACAAAATCGATTCAGTTAACTTTAGATCGTGATACATACTGATAACCCAAGAGACAGAGAGAGCCTGGAGAGCAAGTAAGTATGTTTCAACTTTCACATGTCACCCACTTGCGCATTTACAACAAGGGAACATTCATCCGTTCCAGGTAAAAGTCTATAGATTTACTCAAAACTAAATAACCAGCCATCAAGTTTGTTTTTTTTTTGTGTTTTTTGATTTTGTTTTTTGTTTTGTTTTTTGTTTTGTTTTGTTTTGTTTTTAAAACGTTTTAATGTCGTGTTTATTTATCATATGTATAACACTAAACGACAAGACTTACCGGTACAAGGCTACAAGAAAGTGTTCTACTTTTTTTGACAGAATACCATTTTTTAAGCTTTCGAATGTAAGTGAACATCGACACATTATAGATGTAATATTATGAACATGCCAGTGCAAATCGGGGGAACGACTAAACACCCCAGTGACAGGACTCAAGAGCGTGTAACATTAAATAGTGTCCACTGTGAAATGTTGTTCGCCTATGATGAAGTCCGAGGACAGAATAAAACGGATGTTGATCATGAAATATTGCCCTCCCGGACAGTGCATTGAAGAAACGTTCCCGTTTATTAATGAATGAAAGAAACATATCAAAAGATAGAAAATGTCTCAATGGATACAGGAACTTTTTTGTTCCTTTAAAATACGATTTTTACTTAATTTTCAAATTATGTTGGTACATGCCGTTCAAAGTAGATCGTTCAAACGTGATCAGTCCAAATAACAGCTTAACTAACAACAGGTCAGTGTGTATATCATATTATTATATTTTACTAAGTAAGAGAAGATTTAATTGGATGAAAGCAATCATGTGACTTCAAAATAACTCGGATGTTATTGATATGACATCAGTGCGGGAACAACCCTTTTGTTTCCTCGCTGAACAACCCGGATATGACGTCAAAGGGAGAAACAACCGTGTAGATTCTAAAAAGCACTAGCAGATTATATCAGTCTTCTTTGTGAGTTTAAAACCATAACACGACCTCCTGATTTGGAATTAATGAAACTGTTTAAATAAAATAAAACAAGTATCGCCCTCTATTGACGTGAAACATCCAGATTTGTCAACCCTTGGTGGGGTGGTTTCCCTCTTGCAAAGCAATCGGGAATCAACTCCCTCCTCGGGTTGACAAATCTGGATGTTTCCCTTAACAGCGTGCCATAATTATATATTGTATAATTACTCATATCATATCAAGTCAATATTTAACAATTCAAATCAAACTGTTTGATCACGTATTTAAAATAAAAGTATTTATCAAATACCGAAATTCTTAAACTATGTTAATATTGATTCTTGAAAATAAAGCAATCTAAAAAAGAATAAAATGTTAGTTTCAAAACGATTTGAGGTCTAACTCAAAAATTCACATATTTAATTCAATAATATATGCATCTGAAAATAAAATTGAAATTGATGTCTGATCTGAAGAATTCACATAATATAATGATAATTCTTATACGAAACTGAATTTTGCAATATATGTTTCATCTTTAAAAAAAATCATATATTTCGGCAATATACGTCTTATCCGAAGAATTCAAGTATTTCCGCAATTTATGTTTCGTCCAAAGATTTCAAATATTTTAGCCAAATATATTTCATCCCCAAAAAATTCAAATATTTCGGCAATATATGTTACATTCGAAGAATTGAAATATTTCGGCAATGTATGTCTTATCCCAAGAATTAAAATGTTTTGAGTCTAAATATGAAAATAAAGTCTAACTTTAGTTGAATATGACGCAAAATTTCAGAACTCCACTGATATATCCACAATTATTTTTGCGAATAGATTATATTTTCTTCTCGTACCTAATTCGTCTCTGTCCTGAATTAAATTTCTGAAACGAGTCAAAATATGGAAACAAAGTCTGAATGTTGAATTTGATGCAAATTCCCCTTCTCATTACCGGGGGGGGGGGGGGGGGGGGGGGGGGGTTCGAGGCTGTATGGTATAGGGAATATGGACTGCTCAGTCCATATAAATCATTTATTTCACAGCATGGACGTATATTGTTCACAGCAAGCTTGGCACTCAAGGACAGAAGTGCAATGACAAAAAAGTTCATTAAAAATCATAAAAATCATTATTACTAGGGATGTTGTTATGTGGTAGAAATGACCAATTAAAGTCAGCAAAGAAAAAACAAA
>MJUU01026481.1:2927-65306 GCA_002080025.1 Modiolus philippinarum
ATATGGGATGTTGTCTCCTTGACATTTACCCCATTTCCTCTATTTGACTAAAATGAAGATTCTTAAGTATTTTTTAAATCACATTTTTTTCATTTTCTTGAATTGCTAAGAATTATCAGATACATGTATTGATAATGACTTTCGATCTTACTAGGAATAATAAATCAACGCTCGGTGAGATTCGTTTCGCCGGTAATTTTTCAATTTACCTGTATCAGTTATCCGTCACCGATCATCCGTGCATAATTAATTAGATTTCTTTCTATTCGTCATCCGTCATGATTCAAGAGTCAAGAGTCGCATCATTCATTAGTCATCAGTTAATTTTACTATCCGTCAGCCGTCAAAAGTCATGATTCAGCGATCATTCAGCGATCACTCACCAGTCAACGATCAGTCAAAATGGAATGTTGACTGATCCAGGGACTGTATATGCATTTAAGTTCACTCTGCTATTGGCCATGTTAGTTTCTACAAATGTCCGCAATTATCTTTGTGGAATTTAACAATGCTTTGAGAAAAATATAATTGATAAGGGTTGAAATGCGTATATCAGCTAGGTTAAAAAGGGAGATCATTTAATATGGATACATATTTGACACAAGTGAAAATTCAAACTAGCAGAGAGCTGTAATATTTTCGAGTAACTATCTCAGATGCTGGACTGTAGTGAGAATATATGGATCGTGGCGTACTGAGTACCATATAAAGCTCGGTATGTTTCAAAACATACACATTTCCTAAGCCAAGAAAACTTATAGATTTATCTGGGGTCAAATATACATGTACTATACATATACACGATGTACATGTATATGGAGAAATCAATCCATTTACATAAGGTAGCAAATATAAGTGGAATTTATTTTATTTTACTAAGAAGAAGAAATTATGTTGAAATTAATAACTTGTCGATTATAAAAAAATATTTGGAAATTGATGCCTTTACTGAGGGTAGGAATTTAATATGAAAACATAAAACTTTACTGACGAAAGGAAAAAAATGTAGAAATAGATAAGTTAACTGAAGGTAGGAAATATAGAAATAATGGAAATAAATATGCCTATCTGGGTATAGAAATATAGATGAAAACAGTAAATGCAGGCTATGAAAAATGGCCTCCATTGTTTTTCTCTTTGGCCTTAATATATATGTAAAAAAGTTGTAAAATGTAGTTATAACCTTTGTAATTATAAATGCATATTTTTACTATATTTTATTTCAATCAACAAATAACGTAGACCACTGGAGAGTTTATTTAATACATATTTATCTTTACCACATGCCAAAATTAACACCTTTAAAGGCTGAAAAATTTCACAACATATTGTACCGTCTGGTAATACTGTTTATTACACAGTGCAGTTCACGCATTTAAACAATAGTCTGTTTATGAAAGAACAAAAAACGAAACATGCTTATCAATGAAATTCAAAAATAAAAAAAAATACCCATAAAAAACGGATTCAATCAGTCATTCATTGAGTATGCATACTCAGCATCTTGAAGAGGGAACAAACAAACAAAAAAAACAGAAAAAAAACAAATACGAATGTACTGAAGTTACTTAATTTCTTAAAGGCACAAACATGTAGATATACATGTATATGTATCCTTGGTATAGATTGATAATGATACTCTGCTGGACAACAAAACTTTATTGAAAATCTGAAGGGTATAGAAGATATCATAGTTAATTGGTTCGGCAACTGCTTTTCAATCTGTGTGTAGAAGCTAGGTTGGTACCTTAATATACAATACTGTTACAGGAGTTATTCTTTACTAATGCGCTGAAGGATTCAGGGGCGGTAGTTGGCCTATCTTCTTGACCAATATTAATTTGGTGAAGAATACAGGCAACAATTGACCAAATATGGCAAAATATGTATTGAAACCTTTTTTTACAAAAGCAACTGTACGGATTTTTTACCGTTTTTAGCTCACCTGGCCATGTGAACTATTGCCATCACTTGGCGTCCGTCCGTCCGTCGTAAACTTTTTCAAAAATCTTCTCCTCTGAAACGACTTGGCCAATTTTAACCAATCTTGGCCTGAATCATCACTAGTGCATCTAAATTCAAAATTGTGTTCGATTTGTCCGAGGGCCAAATAACATGGCTGCCGTTACTGAAAAAAGCACATGGGAGTAAATTGCTGTTTTTGGCAAATAACTCAAAAACGATTACAAATATCAAAAATCTGAGATGGGGGTAAAAGTGATCAGCATGACAAGATTTATCTGCCCTGCAATTTTGAAGAAAATCTGATAACCCGTTTTGGAGTGATTGCCCTTTTTCCGTAAAATTTTCTAAATTTTGATATTCTTTTTTTTTTTTATCACAAAAACTATAGTAGATAGAGGTCAATTTTAATTTCAAAATGTTCAGCAGATCAAGATCTACCCACCTTTGAAATTTTGAAGAAAATCTGACTACCATTATAGGAGTTACTGCCCTTTATTGGTCAAATTTAAGAAATTTGATACTTTTTGTCATCAATTTAAAAAATCTTCTCCTCTTAAGCCACTGGGCCAATTGTTACCAAACTTGACTTGAATGCTTGGCTGCTGTTACTAAAAATAGAACAAATTATAAATTGCATTTTTTTTGCAAATAACTCGAAAACCGTTACAGGTATCAAAAATCTGATTGAAGTGGAAATAATCAGCATGCCAAGATCTACCAGCTCTACAATTTTAAGAAAATCCGAAAACTCATGTGGGAGTTATTGCCCCCTCTCCGTAAAATTTTCTCAATTCTAATATATTCTATTTTTTATTTCAAAAAGTGTAACAGATAGAGGTCAAGTGCTAATTGCAAAAAATTCAGTATATCAAGATCTAGCCACCCTCAAATCTTGAAGAAAATCCAAAAACCCTTGTAGGAGTTGTTGCCGTTATTCACTGAATTTTAAAATTTTGATTTTTTGTCGTCTTTTATTTCCATAACAAGAGAAGATGAAGGTTAAGTGTAGATTGATAAAATGTTTGCCATGCTGCGGCGACTTCAAAACTGGTGTATAAAATTGTTCGTTGACCGCCATTTTCAAAATTGCCGCAAAAAAAGGGGTGGGAAAATTCAACATTTTCCGATTTCAATAAAATTTGGTTTCCAAATAGATATTGATGTTGCAACTTCAAAACCGGTGATGAAAATTGTTCATTGATCGCCATTTTCAAAAGGGCGGGAAAATTCAACATTGTCCGATTTCAATGAAATTTGGATTGCAAGTGGATATTGATGTTGCGACTTCAAAACAGATGCTGAAAATTGTTTGTTGACCGTCATTTTCAAAATGGCCGCCAAAAAGGCGGGAAAATTCAACACTGTCCAATTTCAATGAAATTAGGTTTCCAAGTGGATATTGGTGTCACTACTTAAAAACCGGTGTTGAAAATTGTTCATTGACCGCCATTTTCTAATGGCTGCCAAAAAAGGAGGGAAAATTCAACATTGTCTGATTTCAATGAAATTTGGTTTCCAAATAGATATTGATGTTGTGAATTCAAAACTGATGTTAAAAATTGTTCGCTGACTGCCATTTTTAAATGACCGCCAAAAAGGCGAGAAAATTCAACATTGTCCGATTTCAATGAAATTTGGTGTCCAAGTGAATATTGATGTCACTACTTCAAAAGTGGTGTTGAAAATTGTTTGTTGACCACCATTTCCAAAATTGCCGTCAAAAACGGCGGGAAAATTCAACATTGTCCTATTTCAATGAAATTTGGTATCCAAAAATAAAAACATAGTTTTAAAAATTGTTGTAGACCGCCATTACAAAATTATGTTTCAACTTCAAAACTGGTGTTGTAAGTGGTCCTTAGCAAGTACGTTTTTGTAAAAAAAAAACCAACAAAGAAATATAGTAAAACACCATCAGCCATTAAATACAGTTCAAGATATTAGTGATGTTTGAGCAACCAAAGTTTGAGAGACTTAAGTTCAACTGTTTAACTTACAATCTTAGCTTGATTGTGGCAACTGAAAGCCAGGTGAGCGATACAGGCTCCTGGGAGCCTCTAGTTAAAAGAGCCCTTCTCTGAACACCTTGGAAATCGGGGTCTCCGATTATGATGAAATTTTGTATATAAAAGTCATATGTAATCCTTAAAAATAAAATAAGCTTTGTTTTTCCAGCAGAGGTTATTATGATAATCGGTCATGCCCAAATATGGGGTCAAAAATGCCGTCAAAGTGGCCAAAACGAGTGAAATCTGTGTTTGCTGTAAAAGAAAAATTAAAATAACTGGAGTTTTATTACCATATCAGTAATAAGGTAATGGATCAATGTACATTGTAACATTAAAAGCAAAAAGCAATGACATCACTTAATGTTAAATTTGGTTACCATGGCAACAAAAATCCATAAAAATACATTTTCCAGAAAATTGGAAAATGGCAATTTTTACCTATTTTAAGTGCTTATTACCTAAGATTGCATCCACGGATTCATTAAACTTACTAAAATATCAAAATATTAAAATTGTGTTTTTTTTTTCGTTTTTCTAAAATAAATAAATTTGAAATTTGCTGCAATAGTTATTTTCTTATTTTTCAAAATCCCCCCAAAATATTTAGACTTGTATTTCAGTCCTTCTTCAACAGATTGTTTTGATATTCGGTTTATTAGTCTATTTTATACTGAGAATGCTTTGTAAAGCTTAGTATGTATTATTTGACTTTGATATACTATCCCAAGGTCACAAAACCCAACTTTCAAGGCCATATATTTGTCAGGAACCAACGAAATCGGTACCTCGACTTGTATTTCAGCTTCATTACAGTGGATAATAATGTTATTGGGTATTTGATTATTTTAAGATGAACATGCTTTACCAAACATTACTCAGTTGGAATTAGGGAAAATCATGTCTGACCCCCGTCTCCCCATTCCCAAACATTAAGCTAAAATTAATGTTCTCTTAACACATCATTCAACCAATGAATAGTTAATAAAATCAAGAAAACGTTTTTTATATAGTGTGTCGAGTAATTTTGCATTTACTATGAAACCTACGAACGTATAAAAATTTTGGTAAAATTGTCTCACAATTTCATTTTTCAAAAAAAATTGACTTTTACAGGTTATAAACAGTGATGAGGAATTTCTGTATCTGTAGGTTGACACCTTGTAATTTTACTATAACTTAAGCTAATTCCGATTTCATTTATATATTGAAATAATAATAAAAAATAATAATAATAATAATAAAAATAAAATAAAAATAAGAAAGGAGCAAAACAAAAATAGTTTGATAATGTGAATACAGCGGACCTTTTAATTATTTCAATGTATTTCAAAATTACCCGTCGCCATACTTTCACCTGTGGATGGGCGTTACATGTTGCATGTAATATACATGTAAGTGTGACGCCCCCACATAACTAATGTAATGGATTATTAAAACCATTAAAAAATCGCTTCTGCTATATATTAAAAACGTATACATGTATTTCACACAGGGAATTAAGTTAAAAAAACTTAAACACTATATTTTCCAAGAACCGCGACAAATACAATGTTAGAATGAAGAAACCTTTACAATTTACTAAAACGAAAGCATGATTTATTGAGCGTTTTATATGTCACAGCTTAAAAAACAAAAATAAATTAAAGATAAAGAAAGTAAAGCCTGTATTTATTTTGAATTTAAGAAATAACTAAATACCGAAGTTACTGTAAATTTTGATTCTGCATATGCGCATTTCGACAACTTATGTCTCTTCAGTGCAGATAAAATCTGAACGTTTGGAAAATCTGATAGAGAACAAATTACCAAATATGATCTTAATAGCAGGCCAAAATCAGCTAAGGACAGAGCTTTGCATGAGGGAGATACTCCTTAGTTTCAACAAAATTTACACAAATTAGATATTGTAACGTTCCAAATAGAATCGGCTTTCGGGTCAGCACCGAAGTACTGACTACTGGGCTGGTGAATACCCTCGGGGACTAACAGTCTACCAGCAGAGGCATCGACCCAGTGGTGACAAATAACTAAATACCGAAGTTACAGTAAATTTTGATTCTGCATATGCGCATTTCGACAACTTATGGCTCTTCAGTGCAGATAAAATCTAAACGTTACGAAGACCATAAAGTCAAGAATTTATTTTTGTGTAAGATTCATTATTGTTCCAAAATGTCAAATCGTCGATGCAATTTCAAGAATCCTATAAAAATGGCCCATAAAAAAGTTCAATTTGTTGTATATTTGTCATATAAGTTGGCAATTGGTTTATTGCCACTGTGTCTGGATGAATAAGTAACTATTACATAATTTCCACAGTTGACGTCGCACTTCACCTAGAGGCATGTTAAGAATGAACGATGTTACTTGTTCAATCGACATAGATAGAGCTATAAATGTAATATTACCTGCAACGGTGAAATTGGTCATTATCTCTTTATATCAGAGTTAGGAAATTTTGAAAAAATAAAATGCGCATTTCGCCATATCATACATGGATATACGTCAGTGCGTTAACTTGACTTAAAAGTTTTTTTTTCACTGTTGTTCGCCACAAAACATTGGAACGAACAAAGCATAATCTTTATCCTAGATATGACTTGACTTACAGCTGTACGTCTCAGATTTGATGTCTAAAATTAACGATAGAACATTAATACGGGTCCCAGTCAATATTCAATTTTATAGAAATATATCATGTTGTTGAGTGGTATTTGCAAAAAAAATACCGACTGAAAGGCTGGACATATTTCCCGAGCCGCAAGGCGAGAAAAATTTGGTCAGCCTCGAAGTCGGTATTTTTGGCAAATATCACTCAACAACATGATATATTTCTTTAATTCCACCGAATATAATTCGGATTGTCTTATTGAAGATTTCATATATTTGTATATTTTCACTCATGGAGTTTAAATAATGAACAGCCAATAAAAAAAATAATCAGGATTTGTTAGCATAAGGAATTGTACTATTTTTAGAACCTAGTATGTTTAAGAAATACAACGCTGTGATGGCAAATACCACGGCAAAGGTGAAAAATATTGGAAAATCATGATGTTTGTCAAAATATTTAATACATGTGAACCAATCAAAAGCCAGCATTATTATATAAGGTGGAATTTATTTAAAAACCTAAGTAAGAGGCAAAATAAGAAGATATCTTTTCTCTAATTTTTGTTCGAAATAAATACTTCCCAGATAATGTTCGATGAAAATAATAAACAACATGTTTAGAAACTGATCTCACTTGCTTATTATGATAATAACATTGTGTTTAGCAATGACAATGCCAAAATAGTGGTCAGGGTTGAGGCCATAGTGCACGACCCGAAGGGAGTGCACTATGTGTATTCAACCCTGACCACTATTTTGGCATAGTCATTGCTAAACACAATGTTATTATCATTATTATGCTGACTGTGTCATTTATTTTCATCATTTTATTTCAATTTCCAAGTTAATAAATAGCTGTTCTTTTCATTTAGTTACTGTCAGTTTAAAATTTCTGTATTTCAAATGCATGTTGTCATGGAAATTTGAAAAATAACTTTTTATGGCAAATTTCAAAAATTCATTTTTTCATGATTTAAAATGAATAGATAAGTAAAATGAATGGTCACAAGTGGGGTAAAAACTTTATTTTGTTGATTTCTGTTACAGAAGTTCCCTACAGGTAAAATTTCATCACTATTTGATTGACAGTACTGTAGCTCCGCCTTCAAAGTCACGTGCCAGGCATAGTGCATGGCTGTACGTATACTATGCCAAAATAGTATATCAGACACTATTACAGGAAGCATAATAATGGTCAATCATGTAAATGTCTCGTATCAGTTTTTAGAAAAAGTGCAACCGGATGTTGATGAAATTAACAACTGCATTATTGTCTAACGAAATGGTTTTTTGCATTTTTATAACTAAGATAACTGAATTTATTGATTATATGACATTTTTATCAAAAATATTATGTTCAAAACCCCTTTCAATGAATGGCGCAATGATACACATTGCAATGATGATAGCAACAAAATGGCGGCATACGTGAGACTAGAGACTACGGAGATCGCTTTATCTGAAATAAATTGAGTATGAATTAGAGAAACAATCTCTAAATTTGTTTCCGGTTTATTACGATAATTTCTCACATCTCGATAGTTAAATTTTCACATTTCAAAGTTCTCGGGTAAATCTCGAACTTTAAAATGTGAAAATCTAACTCTCTTGATGTGAGAAATATACGTAATAAACTAGAAACAATGTTAGAGACTATATTTATAACCTCCATTATCAATAATTTGTTAACAACATATCTTAGAGAATAATATAGAGAAATAAATATAAATGTAGTGACATTTGTATCCAGTTGAAGAGTTAAAAGGGGACGTACCATTACTAGCTGCAGTGAACCCCAAACAATATTTTTCTTCGCTTTATTGAACTCATTTGGACAATTCGCTTGATGTTTATAACTTTGTTTGAAAAAAAAAATGGTTTAATTTCTCCTATATTTTCTGGAATGAGTTCACTCCAGCATGTTATTTTTGTACACATTGTCAGCAGGTATCTTTGTTAATAATGCTTTTACTAAGTATAATACATTGAATTTAAATGTGTCCATGCTAGATTTAAAAGGGAGATAATTTTATATTCTAATGCAACATTTAATCACGGAAGTTTTGATTGGTCAAAACTGACCGTCAATTTCACCATGTAAACACCTGGGGCAAAGTAGGTTACCTGTTTAATCTGGTTCCTAATATAGTTACAAATACACAAGTTAATAATGGCATTAGAATCCCAATAACAGTACATTATTTGAATACCCGAGGGCGTCAATTTTGATTTGACTGTCAAAATATCCGTTTACAGGCTCCACTACACGTCGCCTGTAAACTGCATTTTGACCGTCAAATCTCGGGTATTAAAACAATGAACTGTTATTGCTTAATTGATACATATTTGACACAAGTGAACATTCAACCTAGCAGAGAGCAGTACAGTGAAACCTGTCTAAACCGAACCCTGACTAAACCGAAAGCCTGTCTAAACCAAGCATAATGTGAAGACCCTTGCTATCAATTTCTTTACATTTTGAACCTGTGTAAACCGAAAACCTGTCTAAACCGAACAAAATCTTCAGTCCCAGAGGGGTTCGGTTTAGACAGGTTTCACTGTAATATTTTTGAGCAACTATCTGCGGTGCTGGACTCTAGTGAGAGTATGTGGATTTTGGCTCTCTGAGAACTTGGAGTTTTTTTCTAGTTTGATCATGTTGATTTTTACTGTGAGTCTTTTTGTGTATTTATTTTTAGCCATTCACCATACATAGGGGGAGGGTTTGGATCCAAGAAAACGAGTTTAACCCCACCGCAATTTTTGCGCCTGTCCCAAGTCAAGAATATGTTAGTCATTGGCTTGTCCTTGTCTTCTTATAAAATTTTAGTTTCTTGATATTTAGGTTATTAGATGTGGTTTGGGTGTTTGTCTGCACTTTCGCGTTTGAACCATTTCATACAATTTCTTAGTGACTTCGTATTTAATGATATCATTACAAGCTTGACAGTTAATTTTGGAAGGTGGGCGATATTTAGGCCCTTTTCGAAAGAACCGTCGAAATTCTTTATCTTCAATGATGTTTAAGCTCCCTGGTAATATATATCTGCTAGAAACTATTTTAGTTTGATGTAAATTCGTTTTTTTTTCATTTTCAGCATATTTACTTCATATGTGTGTGAAAAGAAAAGTGACTATTATATAAAGCCATTCAGAAGGAAAAAATAAAAAAAAAATATTCCCGGTTTTCTTTTTATTCATAATTATTGCAGTGACCAGCAACGGAAATTTTCAACTTTAATCAACCACCCTACCACACGGCTAATATTTGCTTTTATATAAAGGGAATGATAATCCTCATTGATTTAGAACTGTCCTAGAATACACAAGTGGTGCAGTGTTGAGATAAACGGGATAAAGGGACACAACTTGAACATTTCCCAAAATATTTGTCATTAAAATTACTCGCTTGAAGTAAAAACTTTATCAATTCATTGTTTTCTTTTTTAAAATAACTATCTTCAACCATAAGAGTATTATCACGAATATATTGGTTGTAATCATCAAAAGATAAGTTATAAAAATCATTTCATATAAATTTTGTTTAGCTAGTACCACGTTCATGCCCTGAAGTATTTTCAAAATGACAAAATATACCATTGTTTATTTAAGTTTTCAATTCAACCATATCGTTTAATGTTTTTGGAAAATCTGAGTGGAATAGGGTCTTTCGGAACCAGAGAAAAAGCAAGATTATGAGTAGTTATAATATAGAGATTGTTTCAAAATTCATAACTATGTACAAACAGGTTCATTCTTAAAAACAAACGTGAAAATAGTGCAAAAACAATATAAAACTACACTGAATTTGCAAAAACTTAGGGTCCATCCCTTTACCATATAGTATCACCAAATGACAATGTCATTAAGTCATTACTCAATCTGCATCTTGGCTTTTGCAACCTGGGACTAAGAACAGTAATATCTTTATCATACTTTCCAACATCTTCATCATAATGATCAATATATTATTCAGTTCATTGCTTTCCAACCATTCCTTATTTGTTGGTAACAGAAATGGTATTTTTGCATTAGTGTAAACAGTGAGTGTAAAGTGTTGATACAACATGATAAAGGTATAATCTGTTTGAATATGGTTTTTTTCATTATTATATGCCCTTTACGTCAGTTCACTGTTTCATTTATGGTCTCTTTAAATTTTATTCTTTAAACTACATAAAAGATAAATGGAGTGGTGATAAAATCATTTTGCACAACGTTTAACATATTAAAATATTTATTGTCAGTTGGATTGTGCGTCTAGTAGAACTTCATAAGGTCACTAAGTCCAATAGGCTGCTGGCATTGGTTTAAATCCAATATTGAGAAATTGTTTTGTTGCAACTTTAATATTGTAAACGCGGAANTTTTTTGCATGGGGGTAATTTTCGGTATATTCGCGGTCAAGAAAAAATCGCAAAAACTTAACCCCCGCGAATAGTTTAGTTTTTGAAGTGTTATATGTAAAACAAATAAAATTGTCGAGTCGAAAAGCTTTAGGTGCGAAAATTACACCCTCGCGAAATGTGTCCAACAAAAGTGAGAAAATAACACCCGATAATTTCAACGTTTACAGTATTTTTGATCAACTGAAGCATATTCAATATTAGCATGTTGGGCAAAGCCGAATACTTGTCTTTGTTTTGCCTTTTGTATCAGATCTTGTTGATGTAAATTATTGATACTCTTCCAAAGGGATGAACAATGTTACGAGACTATTTCCTTCTTGTTTTTTTTTGTTTCTTTTAGGACATGTTTGCATTCAAACGAAGTCAGTGTATTATTATTAATAGCTGCATAGTTTTTTCCCTTATAACAAATAACAAAATACCGAAGTTGCTGTGAATTTTGTCTCTGTATATGGCCATTTCTAAAACTTGTGCCTCTTCGGTGCAGATAAAATCTAAACATTTGGAAGACAATGAACTCAAATTATGTTTAAAATATCACAGAGAACAAATAACCAATTATTTATTTAGTTACCAGAAGCATGAACCAGCGATCATTAGGCAAAGTGAAAACAGGAATTTTGTCAGCGTAATGCAAATATATAGATGTTAAAATTTACACCAGTCCTCATTAGTTTTAAACATTGTCTTAACTAATCACGTTCCGTCTTTTATCTTATTGTTCTTAAAGACACCATTCTACTAAAATTTTCCAAAAATGTAAAGAAACTATAACACTTTGGAAAACGATAACAAAAACATATATGTTTCCCTTTTCTATTGAAAAATAAAACTCATGATTGTGGTGCATTACAAAACGGGGGGTCGTTATGTAGAAGACATTATTAGTTTGGGTTGTCTATGACATATCATAACCGAAGTTTTAGAAACTATTACACTGTCATTGACAATATCGTTTTGAGAGAAAATAATGCAGTAATTGATTATTTATTTCAAAAGAGTCATTCACATGACAGAAAACGATTATTAAAAAATCATGTTGTGTCCCTTTAGGCCCTTTATTTCAGTACTGCACCAGTTCTGTATTCTAAGACAGGCCAGAATCAATGCAAGTAATGTTGCTCTGCAATAAAAAACAAAAATTAGCCGTGTGGTAGGGTGGTTGGTTAAAGTCGGTAATTAAGCGACTTTTTAAGAGTTGGTCACTGCACTAAATTCTATACTTACTGTGAATTTTGTGTCTTCATAGCTCTGAAAAAGAAAACCTTCGATCCTTATGTATCAATTTCGCTTTTAAAAATTGTTATACTTTCAACTAAAATATACTTTGGTGATGCTATTGAGCCGTATAGAGGTTTTCTGTGATGCTTCTGTCTCATTTAACTCAACTCGACATAATAGTTATTCATTTTGCATCAGTCCCTGAAAATTTGAAGCGACTTAACCATTGCCGATATTTACATATAACTAAATACCAAGGTAGCTGTGAATATTGTTTCTGCATATGCGCATTTCGATAAATTATGTCTCTACAGTGCAGATAAAGTCTAAACGTTTGGAGGACCAAAAATTCAAAGATATTTAAAAACCGATAGAGAACAAATTACCAAATATGATTCAAATGTAAAGCCAAAATCAGCTAAGGACAGAGCTTTTCAACAAAATTAGAAAAAAAATTGATATTGTAAGGTTCCAAATGGAATCGGCTTTCGGGTCAGCAGCGACTTGCTGACTACTGGGATGTTGAATACCCTTGGGGACTAACAGTCCATAAGGAGAGGAATCGACCCAGTGGTAACAAATAACTAAAAACCGAAGTTACAACTTATGTTCAAAATGAGGTTTTAGATGCCTGGTTGATTAAATGTGTATTTATTGAATATGCCATTCTATGCCAAGAACACGAATTACGGATATACATGTGAAGTGATTAAATTAATCACAATAAATATTTAAAACCACCAAGACTTGATGTCTTTTTGAAGAAAAAAAATAAAATGAATTTAGCAATAAAAGTAATGATGACAGCAAAAACTTAAAATGAATTACACTCAAAAACCAATATTTTTAATATGTTTGCTATCAAATGTTAAAATCTAGCAAAAATTACATAATAAATTCATTAAACATTGTGTCAAGCTACAAAATCTAAAAGTAAATCCATCTTTTTACGATTGAAGCCCAGAAGAACGAAAGAATGATATGAAAAAATGTCTTACATGAGTGAGATCTTTGAATTCCATCGGATGCAAGTAGCTATTTCGTCCGTTAAATATCATTTTAAATGTCCCAAAACCTTTGACGAGAAGCAAAGTCCTGCCCTTCCGCTGTGACATCACGTTTTCTGGGATGTATCGTCATGGATTCTGCCCTTGATTCATATAATTAAACAGTTCTGATTGGCCAAATACCGAGTTGAGACGGGTAAATGTGTGATCGTCTGAACTCGGCCGTCTCACACCGGAAATAACCATTTACGAAAGAACACACTAACCAATTTACAGAAATGACAATATACGGAAGAACACACCAACCAATTTACATAGACGTTGCCATGCGACATTGAAGTATTATCTTCAATGATACGAGAAAATGTAATTCAACGACAGAAATGAAAAATACTTTTGTACAAAAAATTAAAATGTATAAGTATTTGTTTAGTTAATATATGATCATGAAACCTGTATAATTGTGTTATTTTGTTCATTGGTTATAGAAAAATGCAATCACGGAATGCCGAAACATTAATCGGGTGATCTCTGTATCTTTATTATTTCCAGTTAAAGGCATAAGATAATCTTTTGGAAAAAAACATTAGCATACTAGGAACTTTAAAGCATCCTATTAGAGAGTACAATAATACACCTGAGGAATTGAATTTGCATTCTAAATGAAAGAAAATATATGTATGAGATAAAGGAAATAAAGTGAATTATCTATGAGTTAAAATAAAATGCAAGGTACAATAATATATTTGCAGAGACTTTGTCTCGTGTGCTTTTTCATAACATCTGATAACTGATAAAGCAGGTGGAAAAACACAGAATTTTTTTTCGACCACAATGGTCCTGACTTGGTACAATTATTTGAAAAAAATTTACAAAAAATCTATCCAAATGAGCTTGAAATTAAAGAGACTACTGGTACTCCTACTTGAGCTTCGTTCTTCATTGTACTTAGATCTTTTGTGATCACTGGTGTCATTCTGTTTTTAGAGAGTTCACACTGTTCGTGCATTAGTTTTTTGCTTTGTTTATTTTATGTTCGTGTGTTTTGTGGGCATGTGGTGTCTTTGGTCTTCCGTCTTCTGGTGTTCTTGCTTTTGAGTTGTATCTGGACTTTGGTTTATGCAATCTTTTGCTTTGTTCCTTCCGTATTCTACTGTCGTGGTTTTGATATACATTGACGAAGATGGACATTTGCAATGTAAGCTATATGATAAACGTGATGATTTTACTTTCTAATTGTGAGCTTTCCCTTTCTGAGCAGCAATATACCTACCTCTCCAGCCTATAAAGTGTACATTTCGCTATTGATCTTAACTGTCGAGCATGTAGTTTATACAGTGATATTTGGTTTAGAGCAAAAATGCTCTGCCAAAAATCGCTAAGTCCGGGACCTGTTCAGCCTGTCTAAGGGTTAGAAAATGACATTAACCAAACCACTACTGACCATATCTTTGAAACAATATAGCAGGACAGGACATGCCTACCCTTCAGATCACCTGCTGTAATTCCTTGTTTCCATTGGATTCCCACTATGAGTACCTTAGTTCTGAATGTAGTGTTTTTATTTCCGTGCCGTTGTTGCTGTCTAACGTCCTTTTTGTCTTTGTTTTTCTTTGTTCACGCTTTTGTCATGTTTATAGTTTTTTGTAATAATAACATCCCATTTTTCTGTGATTTTCTAATTCCGTTGTTTCAATGAAGAGACATAAGTTGTGGAAATGCGCATATAAAGAAACTAAATTATGTAAATTCAATATTATTTTTATCTATAACCACTAGGCCGATGCCACTGCTGGTGGGCTATTCCCGAGGGTATTAACCACTAGGCCGATGCCACTGCTGGTGGGCTTTTCCCGAGGGTATTCAGCACCCAGTAGCCAGTACTTCAGTACTGACCCGAAAACCGATTTGGAAACTTTACAAAATTGACAGGAACTTCGGTATTTTGTTTGTCACTCAATAGAAATTATAAGTTTAACCGGTTTTGTGGCGCTTAAAATCTCCCCTTCCATTGCGGTTATGTCCGGAAGTAACGCAACAAATGCTATTAAAATGTCGTAGGTCGTAGACATTTAATAGAAATAATCATCCCAATAAGTAAAAATGAATACTTAATCACAGTTTGGACCGAAACTTAAAATATTATCTTAATGGATCTATTAGAGAAGTATTTTCAAATGATCGTATGAGATGGAATATTTGGAAGCTATAATTAATAAGCGGTCACGAAATTACAACTGTAACTATGTCTAATGAGAAAGTGTGTATATTTTTTTGCTAGCTCTCGCGAAACGTATCAACCGTGACACAAATTTCGTTAGTAGGAGATGTTGGAATATTAATGTAATAAGGGAAATTTATAGTTTGAAATTAAAATCGTCCCTTTGACCTTTAATTTTAGTACTAAGATGACAATTTCCCGTAGTTTCGAGATGTAAGTCCAAAAAAAGATGCAGATCTAGTTTTTTTTCTGTCGTTTTCTGTATTTCTAGTTCTAACGAATATCTAAATGGGATCCATTTAGCAAAAAATGTGCAGTGAATGGAAAAAAACATCATAAACGTATTTATAGTGAGTTTTAAGGATCTAGCATCTTATGTCTTATGAACTTGTACGAGGCTGATAGAAATCTAAAAAACGAATCCGTGAGAAGAGCATCACAATTCGTGTCAATTGGTATTTCAACTTTCGTAAAATATTGCTATTGATAAAAAGCACCTCCAAAGATGACATCTTAAAATATATTATCAATTATAAAATCAAGCATACTGCACACCTTTCTTTTCATCGTAGCGTACTTTTCCTTTTTGTTTTGAAAAAAAATGTGGATTCTAAGACAATTTCTTTGGTTTCTGAATGATTCCTTTGATTCATGATATTAGTTTATCATGAAGAAGCGTTGTATAGAGTGTTGAAAAAAAGCTTTTAGAGAATATATTTGAGAAAATGAACGGAATTTGAGTTTTCAAAAAAAAATGTTTCTTTTTATGTATCAACATGACTGGGATATTTTTCACTTCTGGTTTTATTAGTTTCACAATATGCTTGATTCCTGTCTTTGACTGCACGCAAAATCTTATTTACTTCAATTTGCAGTTTATTTGTAAAGATCTAGCGCTGCGTCATTCCATGTATATATGCTAGCGTCTTTGTCGTACCCAAAGTAGGTACATGTGTGGCAGTTCTTATTATTTATTGTTTGAATAATCAAGGAGTACCTAACAAAGGAAGTAACAGCTGAATATTTTATATTCATATTATATGATGGGTCCATAAACCATGGTATAGGAATGAATTGGTTTTGTTGATAACAACACAGGCTGGTATGCCTCCCTTAACATATTTGAATCAAACATCCCGATCGATTGATTGCTTGATTGATGTTTTTCGCCATAATTGAAGAAATTTTGGTTTAACAGTAACAATGTAAAGTAAGTGAGAACCGAACCTTCAATCAAAAGACTAGACATTAGAAACTTGTTAAAAATTGATCCATTTAAATCTTACTAAATAATTTCATTGCTATTAAAAATTGAACGATTTTGTCGCCAGCGTTGTCTGTAAATAGGTCTTAAAGACAATCAGCAGAATAAAAATCACGCCTGATATCGGCAACATCTACACAATCAATTAAAGCATCTTGAATTGTATAAGGACAACTGCATGGAATACATTCAGGTCGATCATCACTGTTGAGAATAAAACTATGTGTTGTTCTTGCGTGTCCAATACGATATCAGGTCAACACTACCTGTTCCCTACGGTTTTTACCACAGGAACTGACCTCTTTACGGACGTCTGATTGTATTCCATGCAGTTTATTATTTATTTGCATATCCCTATTTGGCCTGCCACAATTTATAATGTCTTTTTAACTATTAAAGGCTTCATGTCAGTGTACGACACTGGACAATCCGCCATTTTGTCGTCTAGTGCATCCTTGGCCTTCTGGTCAGCAACTGTGTTTCCATAGATCCCCACATGACTAGGGATCCAAACATAAATGACTTCTTTGCCTAATGCTTCAAGTGACTTGTAGAATTCGGCTATTTTCAAAATAATTGGGTGTTTTGTTTTTCGACTTTCAGTTGTCAATAGGCATGAAAGTGAATCGGAACAGATCATGAACTTATTTAATTGCGATAAAGCTACAAATTTAAGTGCCGAGTAAATAGCGTTTGCTTCAGCAGTAAATATGGAACTACAGGATGGTAATCGGTGATTTGCAATACATTCTCCAAAAACGGCTGCAGAAGCGACTCTGTCTCCATCCTTAGAGCTATCTGTGTAAATTTGAAAGTATTCGGGATGTTGAGATTTAATTCTTGCAAAGTCCTGCTGGATAACCACAGGATTAGTATCAATCTTTTTGTGTTAGCGTAGTTCAAAATTAAATGTTGGTCTTGGGTTCAACCATGGAGGTTTTTTGGGAGTTTCTATGGAAGCTATTCCATCTAAATTTAAATTAGCAGATTCAAGGCGTGGTTTGATATGAAGACCAAAAGACGGTACAACGTTTGGGCGTTTTTCATAGTCAGCTTTGTGAAGAGGTTTGAAAACACAGTTGTGAGCAGGATTAGAAGGATATGCTTTAAGCTTTGTTGCATGTTGTAAACCAAGTTTAATACGTCTGTCTTCCAAGGATGGTTCATTAGCTGCAAAATAGAGACTCTCTACAGGAGAAGTTCTGAACGCACCCAATGAAAGACGCTACCCTTAGTGGTGATCGGTTTCTAGTAATCTAATATATGATTTACGGGCGGAACCGTAAATAAAAAATCCATAATCTAGTTTTGATCGAATCAACGATCGATATAAATTTAATAAAACAGTGCTATCCGCGCCCCAGTCGGTACTCGACATAATTTTTAAAATATCTAATTCCTTGAGGCATTTGTTTTTTTAGCATTTTGATATGGGGAAGAAATGAAAGTTTACTAACAAAAATTAAACGAAGGAACTTGGCCTCTTTTACAATAGTAATAGGGCTATTGTACAGGTTTAGCTCTAGATCTTTGTGCACTTTCCGTTTATAACAGAAATGTATTCCAACTGTTTTAGAACTGGAAAATTTGAACCGTTTTCAACAGCCCATTTTTCAATTCTGAATAAGCAGAGTTGCAGTTGTCTTTCTATATTATTCATGTTTTCGCCACAATAGCAAATCAGAAATTCATCTAGTACATAAAGAGATCCATCATTGTTACATTTGTATCTTTTAAAACCTGTGCCAAACTATTTATTTTAATACTAAATAGTGCGACAGAGAGGATGCTTCCTTGTGGAACACCCATCTCTTGTTCAAACGAGTCAGAAAATATAGAGTTGACTCTAACATTAAACTCACGATCCTTGAGAAAATTCTCAATAAAATAAGGCAAGCTTACTCTCAACCCCATATCAAAAAGATCTTTTAAAATTCCAAATTTCCATGTTGTATCGTATACCTTTTTTATGCCGAAAAAGATAGATACAGCATGTTCTTTCTATAAAAATGCATGTCTAATGAATGTTTCAAATCGAACTAGATGGTCGAATGTGGTCCGAGCTTGTCGAAATCCATTTTGGATGTTCGACAAAAGACCGTTCGATTCGAGATACCAAACAAGACGGTTTTTATAATCCGTCCCATTGTCTTACAGACACAACTAGTTAATGCTAATGATCTGTAATTAGATGATTCGGAATTATCTTTACCCGGTCTTGGAATAGGTACTGTCGTTGCTTGTTTCCACGTAGGTGGTAGTTTCCCCGTTTCCAAGATTTTTTTAAAAAGGTTTCTTCAAGATGAAGAACAACAATAAAAGCGTTGTTCCTTTGCTTGTTTTTATCCTGCATTTGTAGATACTTTGTCTCATGTGCATTTACTCCATATCATTAAAAGAATATCCAAAGTTGTTATGGGAAGATGTTAGAGGAGTTGATAATGGATATCGTCAGGGCCACATGCCGTGTCAAAGGATTGTTTCAGTTCATCCATCGAAAACAAACTGTTTTATTCCTCTGTATTTTTAGATTTTAAGTTAAGTTTGTTTCGTTCTTTTTGTTCTTTAATTCTCTGGAATGTGGGTCCTAGATTTTTAGAAGAAAAATGTTTCTCAAAAGTTTCTCCAATTTAATTTGCAATATCTTTTTTAGATGTTAAAATATCTTGTCCGTTTTTGAAGTCCATTTTTTCTATTTTTACCCTTGATTTTTTGAACCATATTCCATACTTCGTCCATAGAGGTATGACAATTTAATTTTGAAACAAAGTTACGCCAAGACGTGGCTGTTAAAATACCAAATCATGAAGTTGTACATTGTCATATACAACACACATTTTGCATGTTCTTGTTATTCTTATGCAAACATAGACCAAAAATCACCAATTTCAGGGAAGAATTGTTGGGGTAGGGGTAAGATTTTCGGTATTTAAAGTCACATATAACATTCTTTGTTTTTTAAAACAATGTTTTAATACAATTTATGTATTGCTTAGGACACTTAAATGGCATATCTGCAGATATATTCTACACATTTGACATATTTTGCGATTTAACGATGAAATGCGAACAAATCTGAAATGCTGAAAATTCCCATTTTCATCAATTTTTGGTGAAATATTGAGTTTTAGTCGACCAATGGCTGTTGAAATACCACATTCTGATGTAATTCATGCATTATTGTCTTATACAGCACATATTTAGAGTGTTCTGGTTATATTTATGTGAACGTAGACAAAAAATTTACAATTTCAGGGAAAATTTGTTGGGATAAGATTTTCTGTAATCAGAGTCACATTTAACACTCCTTGTTTTTCTTAGCAATGTTTTAAGACATCAAATGTGTCGGTTGGTACAATTAATTGGCATAGTTCCAGAAATATCCTCTAGATTTGACATATATAACGATATAGCAGTGGACTTTGGACCATTTTGAAATGTTGAAAATTCCCATTTTTCACCAATTTCGGGCAAGATATTGAGTTTAAGTCAACAAATGGCTGTTAAAATATAAAATCATAATATAATTGATGCAACATTGTCCTATACATCACACATTTTGCGTCTTCTGGTTATTTTTATGCGAAAATAGGCAAAAAATTGACAATTTTAGAGTAAATTTGTTGGGGTAGGGGTAAGTTTTATTGATATATGATGTATATATTACCTAAAAACGGCCATTATTTGTTATGGTTGTAAGCAAATGTAATAAGCTTTCATTTGATACCTATTTTAAATGATATTTGTTTACTAAAAAATCAGCAGCACTAGAACCCCCCCAAAAAAAAGGAAATCCATAATTTCAAAAAAAAAAACGTTTAAATTGCATAAAACCAAACGAAATCCGAATAATCAGTAATATCAAATACAGCTAAGGACAAAACTACGATGGCGGGAGTTAATCCTTAGGTTTTTGAATTTACATAAATTTAGATATAAGTAATTGAACAAAGTGTACACATGAGATATTATCTCATGTACAAGTACACCATATCTAAGAATAATAAAGAACATACATCTCTACCACGGGGAATTGTTTTACCAACTCCACACTGCAATAAAACACAAACTCTTGTATTAAATATTTTACGAAAGGATTTGGGGTAAATGAACATGAGACCATAACACATATGTTAACCCAAACTGCAATAATTTTAATGAACTGTATGGTCATTTCGGAAATTAATTCCTCATCAGCAGCACTAGTACCCCAAAAAAGGAAATCAATAATTTCAAAAAACGTTTAAAATGCATAAAACCAAACGAAATCCGAATAATCAGTAATATCAAATACAGCTAAGGACAAAACTACGATGGAAGGAGTTAATCCTTAGGTTTTAGAATTTACATAAATTCAGATATAAGTAATTGAACAAAGTGTACACATGAGATATTATCTCATGTACAAGTACACCATATCTAAGAAAAATAGAGAGCATACATCTCTCCCACGGGGAATTGTTTTACCAACTCCACACTTAAATAAAAGACAAACTCTTGTATTAAATATTTTACGAAAGGATTTGGGGTAAATGAACATGAGACCATAACACATATGTTAACCCAGACTGCAATAATTTTAATGAACTGTATGGCCATTTCGGAAATTAATTCCTCATCAGCAGCACTAGTACCCAAAAAGGAAATCCATAATTTCAAAAAACGTTTAAAATGCATAAAACCAAACGAAATCCGAATAATCAGTAATATCAAATACAGCTAAGGACAAAACTACGATGGAGGGAGTTAATCCTTAGATTTTAGAATTTACATAAATTCAGATATAAGTAATTTAACAAAGTGTACACATGAGATATTATCTCCATATCTAAGAAAATAAAGAGCATACATCTCTACCACGGGGAATTGTTTTACCAACTCCACACTGCAATAAAATACAAACTCTTGTATTAAATATTTTACGAAAGGATTTGGGGTAAATGAACATGAGACCATAACACATATGTTAACCCAAACTGCATAGTCTTCATAAACATCGATATGTTTGATGTTTTGCGTCACCAAATCTTGATATTTAACGTTTCAGTTTGTATTTTCATGTACAAGTTTGCATTTCTTTTCACAATTTGTTGTAATAATGTTCATGTTTAATGTGTCATGTTGTGTTTTCATATAAAAGTTCAGATTTATTTTTCAAGTTTGTTGCATTTATGCTCATATTTAACATATCATATTAAGTTTTCATGTAACAGATCAAATGAATATGGTTAAGGTATGATGTTTTGTTGTCTTGTTGTTCATGTTTAATGTATCTTGTTAGGTTTACATGTAACAGTTCATGTCATTGTGTTGTCATGTATTGTTGTCTGTGTTCATATTTTACCTTTCATATTGTGTTTTGGTGTTCAAGTTTGCATTTATTATTATGTTTGTGTTCATACTTAACGTTATGTGTCGTATTTTGGTATTAACATTCATGTCAATGTCTGTTATTTTACATATCTTGTGTCGTTAAATGTTCATATTTGAACATTTCTACTTGTATTTGGTGTTCACATTCATATGTTGTATCAGTTCATGTTCATGTTTTAACATTAATGCTTGTATTTTTGTTCATATTTCATGTTGCATGTTATGTTTTCATGTAACAGCTCTCATGAATGTGGTTGATCTATAATGTTTATATCATATGATCTTGTGTTTTGTCTTTTGATTTTGTGTAAATATTCATATCAATTACTATATGTTGTCATAATGTTTGTCAATTCATTGGAGATTTCAAGATATGTTTCAGTTTTATGGTTAAAGTTCATATGAATGTCGTTTAATTTTGATATTTCAATGTTTCTGATTATAGTTTTGTTCATAACAGTGTTAATGTTTACATGTTTTATATCACTTTATAGTCATACTTAACGTTAGGTGTATGATTTGGTGTTCACATCAGTGTGTGAACATATCTTGCGTTAGTTTATATTGATGTTTCAATGTTTCTGTTCGTATTTGGTGTTTACATTCATATGTTGTACCATTTAATGTTGGTCGTTTATCAGTTATGCTTGTATTTGGTGTTCACATTGTCTGTAATATCAATTAGTTTTCATAGTTTGTATAACTTTATGTTGATCTTTTAACATCTATGCATGTATTTGTTGTTCATTTTGTCGACAGTATCTATTTGTTTCATAGTTGGTGTTTCATATCATTCTTGCAGATAAAGTTCATATCTTTACATATTTTTGTTCATTCATAGTCATAGTTAACGTATCTTCTTATGTTTTCATTTAACAGTTCATATCAATATGTTGTCATGTTGTTCGTGTTCATATTTTATGTGTCATGTTATGTTTTGATGTCAAAGTTCATATTTGGTTTCATACTTTGTTGTGTTTATATTTAACATATCGTATTATGTTTTCATGGAACAGTTCATATCAATATGTTGTCGTTTATTGTTGTTTTTGTGTTCATACTTGACGTTATGTTTCATGTTTTGGTGTTAACATTCGTGTTAATGTTCATATATTTACCTATTCTGTGTCAATTCATTGTCATAGTTGTCGTTATTTCTCTGTTTAGCTATATTAGCTATATTGTTAATGTTGTTAAGTTGTCATGTTCTGTTGTGTTTGTGTTCACATTCGTAGGTATTCATGTTGTTTCACTTCATATTGATGTTTATACTTCTTTATTTGTATATGTGGTTAACATCAGTGTGTTTCCATATCTTGTATCACTTTATGTTGATTGTTCACCATTAATGCCTCTATGTATTGTTTAAATTGTCTTCAATATCAATTTGTTTTCATATTTTCTTTTACTTCATGATAATCCTTATATTTGTATTTGTAGTTTATATTGTCTTCAATATCAATTTGTTTTCATACTGTCACTTGATGTTTATTTCGTCTTCTACTTGTTATTATTCATACTATAGTGATTCCATATGTTATGTGTTCATTCTTTATGTTCATATCAATATCATATCAAAGTTTTAAGTTTTGTTTTAGTTCATAGTCATAGTTCACATTGTTTTTATATTTTGTTGTATTTGTTTTCATATTTTACATTTCCTATTGTGTTTTGGTGTTCAAGTTTGCATTTGTTGTCATGTATTGTTGTATTTGTGTTCGTAGACAAAGTTTTGTGTTAACATTCCTGTCAATGTTCATATGTTTGTATCTCTTCATGTTGATATATTAACGTTTCTGTTAATATGTATTGTTCACATCAGTGTGTCTTCATATGTTGTATCACTTCCTGTTGATCTTTAAACATTTATGCTTGTATTTGGTGTTCACATTCGTGTTAATGTTCATATATTTACATATTCTGTGTTAATTCATTCTCATAGTTGACGTTATTTCTTTGTTTAGCTTACATTAATGTTGTTAAGTTGTCATGTTCTGTTGTGTTTGTGTTCAATTTCATGTTGTATCACTTCATATTTATCCTTATGTTTGTATTTGTAGTTCATATTGTTTCAATATCTATTTGTGTTCATAGTTTTTGTCAGTTGATAGTTATAGCTGACGTAATGCTTTAAGTATTTGATTTCACATTAGTTTTCATATTATCTTCAGTATCAATTTGTTTTCACTTGATGTTTATTTTCTTCTTCCACTTCTAAACATTCATATCAAAATGCTTCCATATTGTTTTCTTTATTCATGGGTCACGGATAAATTTATGTTCATATCAATATCATTGATGTTTTGTGTTAATTCTTAGTTGACGTTTCATTATGTGTTTTCAATGAAATATGATATCAGTATGGTTAGGGGAACATTCATTATAAGAATCGTATCAGAATATACAAAGGTTATAGATTGTGTTAGCATCAGTTACAGTTAGGATTAAGGGTTTATAACGTTTGTTATTATATACATATGGGTTAGGATTATATATATAAGGGTTAGAGTTATATATACATAGGGTTAAGGTGATTCTTACAACAGAAAAGTTAGGGTCAGTACGAAAATAAGTGTAAGAATAAAAGTTATGGTTAGGGTTAGGATAAAAAAAATGAAAGAACTCTAATAATGAGAGAATATTAGAATAACATTCGAAAAAAAATGAATATAGAGTTGTCATAGCAACTTAGGGTTAGAGTTAGAAGTTGGATAAAAGGGGGATAACATGAGATTAAAATAATATTCGAAAAAAAATAAATGAATAAAGAGTTGTCATAGGAACTTGGGTTAGTGTTAAGGTTTGGGTTAGGGAGATAACTTCAACACAGAATATTTGAATAACATTCGAAAAAATAAATGAATATAGAATTGTCATGGGTTAGAGATAAAAAGATTATCTACAATGGTTTGAGAATATTAGAATAGCATTCGAAAATAAAATAATGAATATAGAGTTGTCATAAAAGCTTAGGTTAGAGTTAGAGGTTGTATAAAGGAAGAATTGCATTAATAAAAGCAGAAGTCACTTAAAAAAAGAAAAGATAGTTAGTCATGAACAAAAGACAACAAAATCAGAAAACGAGTGAATAAGAATTGAGAGAACACAAAATAATGCATACAAAAGTTAGACGATTAGGGTTTAGGGTTAAGTTTAGGGTTAGTGTAAGTATGAGTTAGATGGAGTTAGTTATAACTCATCTAAACAAAGTCATAACTGGTTATCTTACAACACTACATTAAAAGGTTAGGGTAAGAGTAGGATGAGGGTTATATCATGGTTAAGGTTAGATAATGGTAAAGGTTACTGTTATATACATTAGGGTTACTGTTATATACATAAGGGTTAGGGTTACTGTTATATACATTAAGGTTACTATTAGTTAGGGTTAATAAATTATGGATAGGCTTAGGTTTAGGGTTAGAGTTTAAGGTATAGGGTAAAAATTAGGGTTAAGGCCAATACCAGAATGAACTGCGAAGCAAAACTAGTAGTACCTCATTTGCATACTTAAGTTAGGGCGAGACCCAAACTTCAAAAATGAAAGCATCTTAGAGGGCGAGACTACAATAAAGCAAACAGTTACCATGTAAACCAAGTGAAGTGTTAGTATAATAGCACCTCGTCAAATACAAAGCCATAGACTATACTATTAGAACAATAGCACCTCGTCCAATACGAAGCCATAGAACATACCATTAGCACAATAGCACCTCGTCCAATACGAAGCCATAGAACATACTATTAGAACAATAACACCTCGTCCAATACCAAGCCATAGAACATACTATTAGAACAATAGCACCTCGTCCAATACAAAGCCATAGAATATACTATCAGAACAATAGCACCTCGTCCAATACGAAGCAATAGAATATACTATTAGAACAATAGCAGCTCGTCCAATATGAAGCCATAGAATATATTATTAGAACAATAGCACCTCGTCCAATACGAAGGCATAGAACATACTATTAGCACAATAGCACCTCGTCAAATACCAAGCCATAGAACATACTACTAGAACAATAGCACCTCGTCCAATACGAAGCCATAGAACATACTATTAGAACAATAGCACCTCGTCCAATACCAAGCCATAGAACATACTACTAGAACAATAGCACCTCGTCCAATACCAAGCCATAGAATATACTATTAGAACAATAGCACCTCATCAAAGATGAAGGCATGATATATAGTATTACTACGGTAGCACCTCGTTGCACCTCGTCGGGCATCTCGTCAAATACGAGCCCAACGGTCCTTATATACAACTGTTTCCCACAAAAGTAATAAAAACTCTTCAGAATGATGAAGATTAAGATAAGAAGGTGTTTTCCTCACACTAAGGAACGTTCAGAAGACTTTTAGCTTTGATAATTTATACAGAACCTGAGTTAAACGTTAAAGTATTGATCCTTCGAGCAATTTAATCGGCAAAATAAGTTTTCTGAAATTTTTAGCTTTATTTTCCTTTATATTAACCAATAAAATAGACGTTACAATATAAAATGCAATTTCATGTTTCATTTAGTTTTATTATTTTAGATAAATTAATTGTTCTTTTATAAAATACGTTATATCATATAATTTCAATTTGTTGAATTTGAAAAATGTATATTCCTTCAAATAACTAAATACCGAAGTTACTGTGAATTTATTTTCTGCATATGCGCATTTCGACAACTTATGTCTCTTCAGTGCAGATAAAATCTAAAATTTTGGAAGACCATTTACTCAAAGATGTTCAAACACTGATAGAGAACAAATAACCAATACGATCTAAATGTAAAGCCGAAATCAGCTAAGGACAAAGCTGTGCATGAGGGAGATACTACTTTAATTTCAACAAAATTTACAAAAATTTAGATATTGCAAGGTTTGAAATATTATCGGCTTTCGGGTCAGCACCGAAGTACTGACTACTGGGCTGGTGAATACCCTCGGGGACTAACAGTCCACCAGCATTGGCATCGACCCAGTCGTACCAAATAACTAAATACCGAAGGTACTGTGAATTTATTTTCTGCATATGCATATTTCGACAACTTATGTCTCTTCAGTGCAGATAAAATCAAAAATTTTGGAAGTCCATTAACTCAAAGATGTTCAAAAACTGATAGAGAACAAATAACCAATATGATCTAAATGTAAAGCCAAAATCAGCTAAGGACAAAGCTGTGCATGAGGAAGATACTCCTTAGTTTCAACAAAATTAACAAAAAAATAGATATTGCAAGGTTTGAAATGGTATCGGCTTTCGGGTCAGCACCGAAGTACTGGCTACTCGGCTGCTGAATACCCTCGGGGACTAACAGTCCACCACCAGTCAAATTAAGGCTTTTATTTTATTTTATTGCTTTTTATCTTTTATGATTGGAACTGATTTTAGGGAGTAGGTGAATATTAATCAATATTCGTTATTTGTGCCCTATCAGATTTTAATGAATCTTTGAGTGTATGGTCTTCCAAGTGTTTCGATTTTATCTGCACTCATGAGACATAAGCTGTCGAAATGCGGATATGCAGAAACTAAATTCACAGTAACTTAGGTATTTAGTTATTTTTAAACTTATAGCGAAGGTCAAAGTGAAAACATCCCAGTATTAATTAAAAGATATCTTCTGATTTCGCATTTAGTCATGACACCGTCATAAACTTTCAAACAAAAATTAAATGACAGATTTAGTAAATATATAGAACTCAATAAGGTGTCCCATTATTTTTTGCCATTTTAAATCTTGTATCATTAATTTCAAAAACAATGTCAGATATTATTGGAAAAATGTGTTTATTTTATTTCAAATGTCTTATTAATGCGTTCACATGAACTTTTCAATATTATTCCATGTGTTCCATCTGTATACATCTGAAATAATTAAAATGTAACTGATATCGTTCTCGCGTGTGACATGTAAATTTATTGATTTTTACATTTTGTTTTGAATCTAACTTTACTCTTCGTGGTTGTGACATTCGGTTGTACGTTGCGAGTTTTTCTATTGCTTCTTCTTTAAATATCAATATATCTACCTTTTTCTCTGCTTACTTAATAAAAAACCCCCCTTCCATTAAATTTAAGAACAGAGCCTGGACAAAAAATGTTATCCCTGTGGATTGACGGACAAACGGCTGGACAGACAGGGTCGAAACAATATGCCACCGACCTTTCACCCCATAACACCGCTGCCCTTTAATAAATTTACATATTTTTTTCCTGAAAAAATTCAGGTTTTGTGCAGTTTTTTTTTTGTTCAGGACTGAAAAAAAATACGGCATATTTTAAGTATATATATGTATTTCAAAATAACGAGGCTAATTCTTTGACATGTTTGACCTTCTTAGCGGAATTAGAGAAAATAACGCTTCAAACTATTTAATAATCATTTTTGTTTATTTCTTTTTATGCAATCTAGAATTTCGAAAAAGGGGAGGGGCTTACCCATGTACCTCACTTATACATTGACGCTTTCTAGATGTATTTTTCAAGTCTAAACTTTGAGTACGATATGATCTTACAAAGTATTATGTTTTTCAGCAATGGATAAGTTGCTCTTGAAGATCACTCATTATAATGTTTTCCTTTTGCTTGTTTCAGAAAAAGTATTAATTCAATATTTTTTAATTGAAGTGTATTACCCTAACGTAGTTAGTGTGCAAATATATTTGAGTTTATGAAATATTGACATCATTGTCATTAAGACAAGTTAAGGCTTGTGATTGTAATTTTTGGCCATTGTGTATGGTTACAAGTATCTTGACTTTATAATCATAATATTTATATCCTTGTCAAATCTACAATAGAATACTTAACTTTCTTTTCTGCAGCACAATACCTTGGTACTTGGTATACAAAAACAGCCAAAAGATGTTAAATAATTAATTAAATTTTACTTATGATGCAATTTCGAATTTTGCATAGAATCAATTTTATAAAAGAATAAAGATATAATTTATTTTAAAAATGGGTCTAAAATGCGGAAAAATGCTACATTTGGAAATTTTACTTTACCTGGATCATTATTCGATTAAATGCACATTTTCTCTAATTAATTAGCCATTTGAGATGTAGAACATCGATGAAAGAAATAAATATTCGATGTAAATGTCTTGGATTTGGTAAAACCTATATTTTACCCAGTTCTTTTTGGCCGTTTTCCAATATGTAATGGATTACTGGATTAACAGCATTTTTTTCATTTCTCATAAGTTTAAGATAAAAGTATTGTATCAAAAGTCAACAGAATCGGAAACACGGGTTATAACATTTGGTCTTTCAATTACGACCCAATTAACGTAAAAGCTTCAAAAGCCAAATCTGTCTCTATTGGTCATTAAAGGGATGAAGAAAAGGCGACATCTATAAGCAGGTGAACTTTATAGAAAGTTATGAATTTTTACTGATATTTAATCGTAAATTGGCTTGTAAACAAAACGCTCTTTTTTACCATGCATTTCAGTAAAATTTAAAAAAAATGTATGAAAAATCTTTTAATTGTATTTAACTGGTCTTGCAATGTACGGTGTTTTCATTTCTGTTCATATGACAACTAAATTCCAAATGTTTAGGTTTGATCTGCTCTGATGAGACATAAGTTGTCGATTAACTTCGGTATTTTGTTATTCGAAACAATTATGTATTTCATTTTTGTCTTGGCAATAATCGTTTTTGTTGTCTTCTTGAGTAAAACTCTAACAAAGTCTCCTACTATTATTAAGAAGTGATATAACAGGATTTTCAGTTATTAACAGGGTTTTTCGTTATGACCTATTCATTTTAGAGCGATTTTCAGTAGTTCTTTATTAACATAAACCTTTGTAGGTTCTATTTCTTTTATAGTCGACGTTTTAACCAATAGTATACAATTTTTCTCATTTTCATGCCTCCAGATCGATGATTGGGGGCATATTGTTTGTGTCATGTCTGTCTGTCTGTCTGTATGCGAGTCCGAAACTTTAACCTTGGCTATAACCGTAAGATTGGCTTTTAATACTTTGCAAGTGTATAGCTCTTGTCAAGAGGAACATAAACATGCAAAAAATTAGGTGAAAAGCCAAGGTCACAAAGATCGAAAGGGGCCAAATTGGGTATTTTCATATATTTTACTGTAGAATCGGGGGTATATTTAGTGTTATATAAAAATCATCTTCTTTCTCATTGTCGAAATATTAATTATGTTACTTAATTTCTTTTTATTAGCATAATTAAATAGTCTTCACATTTAATAGTTGAATTACGAATTCGGTCAACTTAAAGGAACATTTGAGGATCACTGTTTTCCGACGAAAAACATGGATTTTTGGTGTCAACAAATAGCGAGATAACCGTTATATTATACAATTAATGACTTCCATTGAGGTTAATATAAGGATCTATCATTCCAAAAGAAATGATATTTACCGAGGCTTTAGCCGAGGTAAATATCATTCCTCTTGGAATGATAGATCCTTATATTAATTGAAATGGAAGTCATTCATTGTTTTATTATATGACATATGTTATTTGCATACTTTTTGTTTCTTTGAATTCAAATTTATATATAAGAAATGATTTAGCTAATGTTAATACATCTTTTCTCCAAGAATAAGACACGACAAAAATAAAGTTTTGACATGAAATGTGAATATGTATAAGCTACGGAGATACAAACTATTAAAAATTGACATTTACCTGAGCTAAATATACTTTTGGCTCCTTGCCAGCTGTTGGAAACTTAGGATATCCTATGCTAAATATAGTATTGGCACATTGCCAGCTGCTGGAATGTGATATTAACCTGACCTACTTTTCATAGGTGATTATAATGTTTTGTCAAAAGTGGTTGATAAGACTTTAACCAATGAAATTTAAACAGAATAATCAGTCATATAATAAGAAGAAATGAAGACCACTTTGACTGACATAATTTTATTAAGCACTTTGTGCAGGTGACTGATATACAGGCTACATTTATTTAGTGAAATCTGAAGGGACAGAAATTTTGTGATCACTGTAAAAAGGTTGAAATTGTACAACCAGGTTTTACTCTACTGGTACATACAAAATCAGTACTTAATGAAAGCAAGTAGTCCGTAGAATGGTTGCTTGGTGTACCGATAACTGATTAACGAACAAAGTAGAAATATGATGAAATGTTTTGGAGTACTTGCTTATTGCACAAAATATATTTTCAAATTCAAACTGGTAAAATAAGGTTTTGAATTAAAAATTTTGAACTCAATGGAAAATGTAGATTCAACATTAAAAAAATCCCTATTTCATTGTTTCAATTATTTAAGTATTTTATTTATTGGGTCATTTTTCGAATTCCTTTACGTTTTCCATATTCTGTATTTTTCTGAAGACGATAAAACAAACCCAGTTATTTTACGTAGAGAGACACTGTTACTTATATCTTATGAATTAACAGGAACTTTGGTATTTTGTTATCAATGACATTTTTTTTTAAATTGGTACAATTGAAGAACCTATCCAACACACTTGAAATCCGAAATAACAAGTAAAGGTCGCTTTGCTATAATTTTAAAGAAAAAGGTCGAAGTTTATTCATTTTTTGGGTCATTTTGTTGCATAAATTTACATAGAATGAACGGGGAAAATTTGCAAAGAAAATTTTAACTTAATTATGTATTTTTTCATGAGATTTCTAAATATACAGTCCGCCAAAAGTTAATAAACAAATAAAAGGATATGGAGTAACTGTACATGGGACAAAATCCCTATAAATACGTGGTAAGATTAAGGAAATGGAACAACGCTTTGATTGTTGTTCTTCATCTTACATGTATACTACTTTTAAAGTTTCACAAAGCAAAGATGTTGAAAGCGATAGGTATAAAGTTTTGCATGATGATAAGCCTTAACATGAAGAATGTAATGATACTTTCTACCTTTTGAATAGATAATCGAAAATTCCATTTTCGCAACTAAAGATAAAATGATTCCTTCAGTATGAGGATACCAGTTTAAACAATACATGTAACTACAATATTGAACATTGTGAGTTCAAATTTAATACCAGATCATTTTTATGAGGTAAATGTGGTACAACGTTCCATAATTGTTAATTTAATTTTATGCCGCAATGGATTCTTTTAACGGATTTGGAACGCGTCCAAATTCAATCAAAGAAAACCAATTGTGTTTCCCTAAAATTTGGAAAAATCATCCAAGAAGACTCCACGTTCCTGAAAAATGTTCAAAACCGGCTAAATTGACAATTTTAACCAAAACTTCCAGATGGTCATAGCTATGCCTCGCAATAATGGAAATCGATTTTTCTGAAAATTAAAATCTTTGAAAAAATTACCAAATTTTACCGAAATCCAACCAAACAAAAAGTCAACAGAAGAAACTTGGTACACCAGAAATCATAATTTTCGACATTTTGACAGTCTCTGATTCCAATTAAGCCTGATCTGTTTGAAAACAGACAAGAATTTGCGCTTTGTTTAGGAATGAAAACAAAAACTTAGATTTCAAAACTTTAAAGATTATCAAAAATCTTGTTCGAAAGTTTAAAAATTCATGCCTTTCTTAAAATGGCCTTACATTGACAGAACCTAATTTAATTGCAAAATTCAGCAAAGAAATTGTTTTGTTTTCAAACTCCGTCGCGTTAGGGAAAATCCATCAGTAAAACTGTCGTAAAATGGGATTATCTCCTGTATTCAAGCTTTACCCTGTATATCTACAACTGTAACCACACAAATAGGAATGTTTATTGTCGCTTTACCTTTGTATCAAGAACAACAACAATGATCTTCAATCAGAATTCATGCATTGAACTGAAACTAATATTTCTTTTCAAAGCTACTGCATTTTGTCATTATATTGGGTTGCGCCTAATTTCATAACTTTTAACATAACGATAACAATATGAAGCATGATTAAAATTTCACATCCAAATATCAAAATAATCTCGCTCATAGCATTTTTAACAAAAACATCTTACCTCAACACAGCTTAAAATGATGTTCATGTAAAAAGTAAGGTGATGCTTATGTTTTGGTGAATTGTATAAATTTTTTGTACTCTCAACTATGGGAAAAGCGGGAAAATGTATACATGTATGTCACCGTTCTTTTACGGAGATATTTTACAAAGTTTCTGTGATAAACATATGGGAAAAGGGAGTTAATTCCCGACAAATTGGATGAAATATGACGTTTCAACTTAGCCAATCAATTATGACGTCACAAAGGGAAACATGTGAAATGAATGTACCGGCCAAAAGAGCCGGGCAGAGTATAAATAACAAAATACTGAAGTACTGTTAATTTCATTTCAGTTTTTGGCCATTTTGACAACATCTTTCTAGTCAGTGCACATAAAATCTAAAATTAGGAAAAACATGAACTCAAGGATGTTTTAAAGCTGATAGAGAACAAATAATCAATATTATCTAAATACAAATCCAAAATTAGTTAAGGACAGAGCTTAGGTTTCAAGAAAATTTACAAATATTTGAGAAATATGGTCAATTTTCATAAAAAATCGCTTTCTTGTCAGCACCGCATACTGAATACTTGGTTAGTGAATACACTCTGGGACTAACAGTTTACCAGCAGTATTGTTTATTTCTCAGACAGAATATAATTGAAGAATCAAAGTACCTAGACCTGGTTGTATGAACGTGTCATTAGCCTAATGTGTCATTAAGATGTCAATAGCTCAATGGATTGTTAAAACTTAATGATTCATTAGGCTAATGGCACTTTCATACAACTGGGTCCTGATCTAGAAAGTATTTTTCAGTATCTACCAAACATAAACATAAAATAACTTGTATACTCTCGATTACCACCACAATTTTTACTGTTTGCTAGAACAGAAATAGTATGCAATAGATCATTTCACGATGACTGATTAGTAATAGTTTTCTGGTAGCAATTTAGTGGATACGAGTAGAATAATAATCACTATACAACCATTCAAAAATTATCCTTGTGTGTTACTAAATATGACCCCTAAATGTTTTCTTATGGATCGTTTTAACCTGGAGATGGGATGTTGTCTCCTTGACATTTACCCAATTTCCTTTCTTTTTCATTTGTAAGATAGAAAACTTCCAGGATTTGTTTTAAGGATCAAATGAGGGCATTCAGACCAAAACAGGTTAAGTAAGAAATTTGGATGTTCCGCTCACTGCCTGACCCTTACATTTGTATATGGATTAGCAATTAAAGACATACGCTAAAGTCGAATTTTAATTTTTAGTGGGAAAATGCACATATTCCAGCCAGAAAAGAAAAGATCCGCTGTTAATTTGAAAGGATATATTCAGGGTACAAATATCGTTCCCTTGCAAATTTTGATGTTCTTTTGAAACAAACAGTTACAACATGAAAATCATCTTTGTATCAAAAAATATATAAGGGAATATAGTAATTAGTTATTGAAGTGAAGATTACAGGAATCACTTAAAATGGCCGAAAACTCTATCACATGACACAATCTTCCAGGGAAATGCAATTAAAAGACAATCACAGACAACGATATGAGGTCGGGATGGCCGCACTTGGTACCCGTACTAGAGAGAACTAGCGAAAAAATTTAACAGTTTTTATACGACCGCAAAAAATGTGTGGTCGTATAATGGTATGGTGCTGTCGTCGTCGCTCTCATCGTCGTCGTTGTCGGCGTCGTTGACACTTATGTTTTTGTCGTCAATGACTCAAGTTCCAGTGGATCAATCTTTCTAAAATTTTAACACAATGTTTCTTTGCACAAAAAGAAGGCTTGGATAGGTTTTTGGTGTTGTGGCACCTCCCGTTTCTAAAAAGGGACCAAAAGGACAAAATCTGGTGTTTTCACATATTTGACTGTAGAAGGCTTATTATTTATCGGATTTTGATGGGGTTTCTTTAAGTGTACTTTTAAGAAAATTTCCAATCTGTAGTATGCAACGGATTTCATGTGGCATGTACCGTTCCCGAGATGAATGGGACCCAAAAGGGAGGAATTTCAAAAATTTTATTTTTTTATTTTAAGTCTGATTTTGACGCAGTGTTTGGCAATGGATTCCATATGAAAAATTAATTAGTGCTCCACTTTCAGATTTTTGATTACTTGTTTCCTTTCCAAGGTATAAGGAGCACTAAGGGCAAAATTGCAAACATGCGGATGACCCAAAAGTTTTATTTTTCATTAGATTATGATGGGATTTTTGTCTTTGGATTTCTCTCATTGTAAGCTTACAGTAATGTGTCAACAGAATTGACGTAGCTCTTACCATTTCCGAGCTATAAGGGGTCAAATTTGCAATTATCAGAAATATGTAAAATCTTTTTTTTTTCATCAGATTTTGATTGGATTTTGTTCTTTGGATTATTCTCATTGTAAGCTTTCAGTAGTATGGCAATAGATTTTGCGTAGCTCTAGCGGTTTCCAAGCTATAAGGGGTCAAATGGGCCAAATTGCAATATTTCTGAATATATGAAATCTTTATTTTTCATTGAATTTCAATCTGAGGTTTTCTTCGGATTTCTCTTAATGTAAGCTTTTAGTTTGATAAGTCAACATATTTTTATTAGCTCTTACGCGTAGGGATTAAAAGGTCTAATTTTGATTTTCACTAGCTTGTGTCAAGTTAATTTATGTGTCAATGTCCTTATTGTGTCCAGCAAGTTCCTGTGTCCATATTCATATTCGACATGCTGCGGTCGGATCATGCTGCGCTCGGCGTAGCCCTTTATTTTTTGGGGTAACTAAATCTCCCCTTTCTCCACCTGTTTCCCTTTAGTATTATTAACATTTACCAAATATAGGTAGAACACAAACTCCAAGACTCCAAAAAATTACAAGTAATGGATAGAAAATGTAAAGTATGCAATACCAATAGCATAGAGAATGAAATTCATTTTCTTTTTGAATGTCCACATTATGAAAGTGTAAGAAAATTATTCATTGATTATGTACTAGAGCAATGTGAAAATTTAAAAAAATTATCAGACATTAATAAACTTATTTGGTTGATGATAAATGAAAATACAGAAATTGTTAACAAATTTGCAAATTATGTATTTACAATTTTAAAATTGAGAGATGATTATATAAGAACCAAACCAGTTTTGTGAGAAAATGTTCGTTGCCCATCTAATGACTGATAATTTATGTTTAAATTTTGCTTGTATTTGTAAATTATATTTTGTATGTATTAACATGCATTGTTATATGCCAGAAATGGCCCATGATTGGTTAATAAAATATATTCTTTCTATTCTATTCTATTCTCCAATCATCGGAATAAAAAAATAAGACAAAACGTAATTCAGAAAGAAGGTTAAAGGAGTGCTCACCGCTATACAACAGGCTAGCCCAAGGAGCTTAGTCTGCTGGTTAAAGTTGTGACACAACGGAAGGAAAATGAAACTCAAAACTTCCTGGTGGATTTCATCAAGGATTTCAAAAGATATCGGCAGTATCAGTGAGAGGCCAGTAAACCGGTAAAATCTTCAGGTCACTGGATCCCGAAGCATATTCAACGGAATTATGAAGAAAATCCTATCAATATCGCCTATAACGTAAACAATGTAAGTTATTCTAAATTTTTCTGGAATTACTATTTAATATTTGACACTTTTAACAACATTTCCGTAAAAACAAGGGTGAGAAAGGTTATTGATAATATGCTGTTTACGAGTTACACCTTATTCAGATATCAAATGTGCATATCTTCTATTAAAGTTCTTAAATGTGTTCAACAATTTATTGAATCTGTATCCTTGTTGTAAAAATTTGGATGTAATACTAAGGTTACGTTCATTTAAGTCGTAGATCAGACACGAGCGAAAAGTACTAGTTGAGATCTTATCAACCCGTATGATCGATTTAGATGTACGTCGCCATCAAAAAAAGGAAATTAGTAATAGTGAAATCAAATCACCCCTTTTATGAATTTCAGTATTCATTTTACCGAGTCAACGATAGTAGTTGGATGGAGAAAAAGACAGTATTAAGAATCATTGTTTGCCTTACTAAGTTTAAGTTCTTGTTGGTAAATGAGGTCGACATAGTCCAAGATTAAAAAGTGTCGATTATTAGAATAAGGATATCGTCGATATACTTGCATTAATCATTGAAAATCGAAATAAGAAAATAAGTTAATAACTGTTTTTACGTTGCAATTTGTAGTTTTTTTTCATAAAATTCCGTTTGTGACAGAACAGAAAAAGATGACAGACGCACAGTTTGTATCCATGGGAATTCCAATGACCTGTAACTAAACGGTGTTGCCAAAACGCTAAAAAATACTGTCCAGCAAAAGATTCGGTGCCTCAATTGTGCTATCGCAAGTAAAAGAACAATGACTTTTTGTCAGTGTCATTTGAGAAGAATCCTTGCTTTTTATAACAAATGAACTGCGGAAAAGTAATTTTTAAATAACATTAAATAAGTTGTCCAATTTACATTTAGTCAATTTATGTGAAAGGGTAGTATAAATAGTGCAACAACGGCAGTAGATTACCGAAGAAACAAGGGAAGTGAAGATGATCACAGAAATCGAAGTCCAAAGACATGGCAAAAACGGCAACGGAGAAAAAAAGACAAAACAAGGGCGTGTGACAGCTAAAATGCACGAAAAAAAAGACGAAGGCACTCATAGTGTGAACTCCCGTGAAAACCGGGAGTGACATCAGGTGCTCCGGAAGGGTAAGCATGTCTCGCTCCGCACCTGTCACACTATCAGCAAGTTAATCCAGGGTTGAGTCAAAACCGGTTATGTCAAATCTGTGAAGATGTGAAATCTAGCTGAAAAGGTCCGTTTTCATTTGGGACACAGACACGTCATATCCGTCAATGATGTCATGGTGACGGACAAATAATTTCTGAAGTGATGAAAGCTACAAAGGCTGAACAAATTACTGACTAAGCAACGTTGGGGACAGTGTTTTTGCTCTATTAAAAAATCACTGTATAAACTACATGCTCGACAGTAACGAATCAACTGTGAAATGTACACTCCATTGGCTGGAGAGGTGTGTATATTGCTGCTCAAAAAGGGAAAATTCACAATTGGGAAGTTAAAATCATCACGTTTTTGTCAAATAGCATTGATTTCAAACGTCCATCATCAATGAATGTAAATAAAGACCTAAGTACGAAGCTGAATTAGGCTTTAATTTCAAGCTCATTTGGATAGATCTGGTGTAAATATTCCTTGAACTTTTGATTATTAAGAGAAAGTACAGCGTCTATGTAGGGGAAGCTGAAATTAAAGGACTGGGTTTAATGTTTTTGTTTTTTTCTGTATTAGCCCTTGTAAAAACTTCCACTTGAAAAATCATAACTGTAAATTTTGATAACTAGAGGTAAACTTCTAATTTTTTTCTATTTCTTCTAGATTATGAACCATGAGTTCAATTAAGGGACAGTAATTAAATAAATAATTAATTCCTAATTATTTATTTAATTGCTGTCCCTTAATTAATCATAACACAAATCATAACTTGTGTCACATAGCTAATATTTAACCCTTCCAAAGACGCACAGTTAAATTTTTATCTTCTTATTTTTTGTCAACGATTAAAGAGTGGAATAAGGTTCCAACTGATTTCATTTTATCAGGTTCTTTGCAATTCTTTAATAGAACAAATCAAAAAATATTTTATCTGAAGTAAAAAGATTTATTCGTATGGTCATGGCAGGGGTAAACTAAATTATCTTTGTATTTAAATCCGTTTAAGTGGTTTACATAACAAAATACCGAAGTCACTGTCAGTTTGTTTTCTGGATATGAGCATTTCCATATACAGAAAATAAATTTACAGTAACATCGGTATTTCAGCTAAGGACAGAGATTTGCATGAGGGAGATACTCCTTAGTTTTAAACATATTTTGTAAAATTTAGATATTGCAAGTTTCAATAGAATCGGTTTTCGGGCCAGCACCGAAGTACTGGCTGCTGGGTTGGTGAATACCCTCGGGGACTAACAGTCCACAAGCAGAGGCATCGGCCCAGTGCCAAAAAATAACAAAATTCCGAAGTCACTGTTAATCTATTTTTTGCATATGCGCATTTCGACAATTTATGTCTCGTGATCACTTTATCTATTTATAATTGAATTTCCTCTTGGCTATGCAATAGATGTTATACTAAAAAGCCTGAAACTATTGGGCACTTTTTTATTCAAGGCGATCGATATAAAAAATTAAGATAATTATTCTTTCAAAAAATAAGAGCCTTACTCTGTTTGAATGTAAACTCAATATCATTTAAAGAAATTTTATGCTATTATTTATTTAAAAGCTTTATTTTTGTTAATAATTTCTTGATGAATGACAAAAAAAAATTATTTCACTATGTATTTGAGTTTATAGATAACAGAAACGTTTTATGTAATTTATTTGTGCAAATCTGTATTAGATGATATTTGACTTTACTATGCGTGAGTATGTGAATGGATTTTGTTGTATATTGTCTCGTCTGTTTATGTTGAGGAGAGTAATTTTGTAGCCCTCGGACTGTTAGTTATCCTCGTAAAATAAATAAAACATTACATTGAATAACTGTCAATAGACAAAATTGGTCTTCTTGACGATCTAAAATATCAATGGAATTAATTACACTCCAAAAGTAATTCGCATTCGAGTTTTGATAAGTTTTTTTTTCAAAGTATCTAATACATGTAACTAACATTTATATACAGTGTACACTGGTTAAATGGATGGATAAATTAGTGGAAGAACAATTAGACGATGACGAAATAAAAGGATGTTTGAAATGACTTTTGTGAACCGTAGGGACCAAGTACAGAGTAGTTTTCTTTAGGTGGACTTTGGAGCATTTCTGTATCATGTAGTGGTGTATGGTTAATGCTTTTTTGTCATTATTAGTACGAATGAAAATGTTAGATTTGGCCAATTCATTTTGATGGCTATCGATGTATATGTATGCTTCATTTACATTTCAGTAATTGTATACTCGCTCGTGAGAGAATATCTTATATGGATAAACTATTATACTTTCAAATCTTGCCATTTTATATTTTAGTTATTTCCAGATGAAATTCTAACCATTCTATTTATAGTGCCCAAATCTCCTGTTTTATTACGCGAAGCTTTCCTCCAATCAACTCGACGAGTGGCGTGTGGTTGTATATATGTTGTAATTGTCTTTTATAAGTCTTTTTTTCGGGCAACGGATGACAGCCGTTGTAAGAACACTTTTCCAGTTAATTTTATGTTTGTTGATAATTACCCATCAATAAACAAAGGAGAAGATACATGGTTTTGGGTTGCTTGACATTTAGCAGAGAATTCCGCCCAAACCGGTGCTAGGGGCCCTCTTGAACTAACTATCAGATATGCTCATAGTTTATTTTTGAAGGCTTAATCGGAACTCCAAGACGAAGTACAACAATTGCTGGGTTTAATCATGTATTTGCAAACACTTTGCCGCATTTGCTTTAAAGCCATATCCTTTCATTGCTAATTATTTCTTTCAAATAACAGGAACATTGTTGGATTCACTATCGACAGGTTCAAACACATATTTATTACTAAGATGTAAAAATGGGTAACAGGAAACAGGACACTTAATTTTAACCTAATGATACTGTTCACAGAGGCGGCAACTCTTTATAATTATTTTTATAAGAATTTATTCTGTTGATGACATTGGTTATACATGGTATTTTACCTTTTTAGATACTGAGAGCTTATTTGTCTGCACTTTCTCATTTTCAGTAAACATTTTTTGATGTACAAGAGACGCTTCTTATCACTCACTCTAATAGTTCAACTTAGACAAAAGAATTTAAGGTTTAATAAACATTGAACTTTAAAGAGTGTCCTTTTGAAATTAATTTAGATTGTGCTTTGAAGAATATTTATACGGCAATTTAAATATACAACTGAATGAAAATAAATTTCTGGTGTATATTTTTATTTATTCTTTGCTCTTTGCGTCTCTGATTTTCTTTCTAGCCTAAAAAAGAAACAAAAGAGAAAGAAATTAATTTTTTTTCTGTTTTATATTTATCAATTTTATTAACTGCTGAAATTAATAATTTGGCTATTAGAGAAGGAATCAAAGATAATAAAGTGATCTATTTTATTTGGGTTTTCGAAAAAGACAATTGCTAACATTGTCAAAGAATAAATTTATCACGTCTTATACATCTACAATTATTGAATTTCTAAAGATAATTAAGCCATTTTAATTTTGACTTCAAAGTAAAGAACACGATTAAAAGCAGTGATGTTCTTTTGACTGTTTTTACAATGTATTTGTAAAAACTTTGTCTCATATGCATTTACTCCATATCACTTCTTTGTTTATACCATAACGAAAAATGTTTACAAACCACTTTCTTGAAAAGATGAAAATAAATGTTTAATTACCTTGACTTTATATTACTATCACGAGAAAAACTATGTATGATCATAAATTGTCAAATAAAAACCAAAAGTTTAGTGCTGTAGAAGGGTAAGCATGTCATGACGAAAGTAACAAAGGCTGGTTCGGCAATTTTTAGGACATTTTTTTTTGCCTTTAAAAAAAATCACTGTATAATTAAAATGCAAATGTTAACTTACTGATTGAATTGATGTTAAGAAGTTTATATGCATTTAAATATATGAAAATATAATTGGTAGTTGATAAATTTTATACACTGTCTATTTTATACATTTTAAAGTGACCTATGACCAAGAAAATATGATCCATGTGCAAAAAATTTTAACACTGTTTGAATGGATAAAAACCGAGGATATCGAATGCTTCTGAAAATCTGAGGCTCATACTCCCTTAACATTTAGATTACTAAGAGAAAGTACACAGTCTACATAAGAGAAACTGAAACAAAAGTACGGAGATTCTTTATCAAATCACTTAAAAGTTTTTGTTTTAAAATCTTAATGTATAAACTTACATGAAGAACTTTCACAGATAAAGTAGCTTGAGTTACCACAGTATCTAGTGTACCAGTAGTGGTTATATAAGTACACACAGTGATAGTTGTTATCTGAAATGAAGTCGAAAATTTACTATGTCTTACATTTGCAAATGTCCATCGCAATAGAAAATACATGAAGCTAATGCATTTACTAGGATTTCATGACTGTGTGGAATATGTGACATGAGTGTTGATATTAAGCCATGATTGTTTTTATTTTAATTCTACAATCATGATTAGATTGATTAAGTCCTTGTTTATGCGTTCCGATAAATTACAAAAAATATGTAACATTTTTGTTATGAACGTCTACATATGTTTTGTAGTCAGATTTTTTAATGTTGACCCATAGTCTTTTTATTTTTGTCGTCCTTGATTCGGGTGTTGCTTCTTCTAATTATAACTAAACTTTCGCGGACAGTTCGGTCACATTGTTATACACAATGTATCATCCGTCTGTCTGTCTCTCCGTTCTTCCGTCCGTAACACTTTTCTTGTGACTCAAACGACTCTCACATTTTTTTGATGTAGGGATTTGATTTTGTTGTACAAGTTTTACAGATAATCTGTAGATTCGCTATAATCTTTCGGATTTTTATATTGGTTTTGGTGCAAACAAAATGCCAAAGATGTTTATTTTGAGATATAGATTTTGACACATGTAGCATGTGACACAAACTCCTCCTACATTTTTTAATTTATAGATTAAAATCTTTATGAAAAATTTGTATATAATGTGTAGATTCGTAATAGGCTTTCGGAATATTGATTCCGGTTCCAAATTTTGTAAATTGCCTTAAAATGTCAAAGACTCAGATTTGTTTTTGAAATTTGGGTCTATAATCTTATATTATAGCAAGTGTTTGGTAGAAAACGAAATTTTGCATAATTAGAAATCTAAAATGCGATTAAAGGTTTGATAATTTCCTGTTTTATTGATTAGATAAAGTCACCAAAAATTGTTTGCAATTATACTTAGCCACAATATTTTAAGTTTCGATAAGGACAAACATTTTCACCAGACGGATTTCAAAGTATACAATTCGAATTTAAGATAATTTTTTGAAAGTCTCTAAGACCATATATTTCTTGGAAATCTATATAGCAAACATACTTTTAGAATTTGTTTCGATTAGGACAGATATTGTCACCGACTGGACTTAAAATATATTCCATTCAAGTATTGGCTGATTTCCTGCAAGTCTCAATGAGCACTTATTTTTTTTAAATTCCACATAGCAACCATACTTTTAGAATTTCTTTAGATTAAAAAAAACTTTTTCACCGTTTGGATTAAAAAAATATGATCCAATAAGTTGGTAAAATTCAAGAAAGCCTCAAAACAACGGCAGCAGAATACCGACGGAACAAAGCACAAGATTACACAAATTAAAGTCCAGAGACAAAGCAAAAGCAAGAACACCAGAAGACGGGAGACCAAAGACACCACATGTCCACAAAACACACGAATATTACATATACAACACAAAAAACTAAAGCACTAACAGTGCGAACTCTCAATAAACAAGAGTGACATCAGGTGTCCCGAAAGGGTAAGCATGTCCTGCTCTGTATACAGCACCCGTCACACTGTCAGTCCCATAGTTATTCAAGAAAATAAGTGTATATCGCAAAGCTGATAATAGCCTTAGGGCGTATCCTTGTGAGGTCAATTAATATAGGCATTTGTGCATAATTAAAATTTATTAGCATATTCAAAAACGTCCCAAATTCTATTGTGTTGTGTTAAGTTGAATTCATAAACAAAGTCATGATAAATGAAACATACTTTGTGGATGTCCTTTTGCAAATAGTTTGACAGTGAGTCTCCTGCTGGTGTGTCTCCAATAGAACTTTGCCTTCCCTTTCAAACCGATCCAATAGTAAGAATTGCCTGTAAAACAATGAGTTATAAGCAATGACTACAAACATTTGCTGCATCGGATATTTTAGACATTTTTATCAATAAAATGAATTATGTCATTTGGTTTTCTGTAATAATACTCTATGCAAGTGCGCTTTATTTTGATTGCTTAACAGCTGTAGTTTTTTGGGCTTTTATATAGTTCTTTAGTTTTGTGGAGTTTTTGTTCATAAGATTGTTTATTTGTATTTGTCGTGTTGTCTTAATTTGTCTTAAATATGAATTTTGCGTCGGTATTCCTTTGCCGATGGATTACATATCCTTTGCTTTTTTTCACTTTCTATGTCACCGCAGCCAGAAGTTGGGTGGTTGTTGGTATTCTACAAATCTCTTCAGATAATTATTATATTGATTATTCAAATATTTTTTGCCTGATCGATTATTTTGTAATTGTTTATTGAAACGAATTCAAATTTTGCACGCAGTTAAGCCTTGATATGAAGTTATACATTTTATACGCTGTATGCTTAAAATTTTTAAAGTGGGTGTCATTTCAAAGATGGCTGCCGATTGAAATTGGTAAAAAATGGGGTTTTATAACAAAATGAGCCAATGTCCTTGAGAGAAAAAAAAAACAAATTAGGTGAAAACAAACGGAAAATTGTCGCAAGGGTCCTTAATTGTTACAGGCATTTCAAAAGAAATCTCTTCTTCCATTGCGGTATTGTCTGGTAGCAACTCTACAGTAATTGATATTGAAAGGTCGTAGAAAATTAAAAGAAAAGGTCATCCCAGTATTAAGTAAAACAAATTGATAACTCAAATTCTAAGGAACTGCTTTGCAGAACTTGTTCTTATTTTGTGTAAATAACGAATTACAGAAGTAACTGAAAATTTAGTTTCTGCATATGGCCACTTCGCCAACTTATACATGTATCTTTAACGTGCAGATAAAAAACTATTTGTAATACCATAAATAAAAAAATGTAAAATCTGATAGAGCAATAATAACAAAAAAGATCTAAACTGTAAGCAGATACATCTAAGTACAAAGCTATTCACGGGGAAGATAAAAAGGTGTTTGGAATTAGTTTAAAGCAGTATTTTCTAAATTTACGCATTGAAAGTTTCCAGAAAAAAATCGGATTTCATGTCAGCACCTAAGTACTGACTAAAAACAAACGGAAAGCCGAAAACAGCCAAGGAAAAGCTATGCAAGGGGGAGATTCTCCCTCCTTAGTTTTAATCAAATTTTGCTACTGTTTATATATAAGATTTATATGAAAAGAGATTTCAAAAAGTTCGCCCTTCAAAGATGGCTGCCAAACTAGGTAAAAACTACAACCTTGTCAATTTCAACTAAAACTTCTAGGTAGATTTTGCAGCTGCAAAAAGGATTGAATCATCAGATAAGTAGTCTATTGTGTGGCATCTGCTATTGCTTGCAATTGTAATCTAGTTATCTTTGCATTTGCCAAATTAAAAATGCCTTTTTTACCCTGCAGCCTATCCGTTTGACGAGGTTATTGTCCTATAGTCATCTGTTCATTTCTGTAGACAATGGGTGTAATCAAACAGATTTATCATGAACGTCGAGGTATTTGCCAAAAAAAAAAATACAAGTATTAGGTCTAGATTGCCTCGTCTTCGAGTCTTCAGAAAATGTAACGCCTGTGACTTGTATTTGTTATTGATTCTTGACCTTATCATGATATTTATGTTATCATCGATTCGTTTGTGGACACAAATTAGCTGCAACTGTATTTTGTAATTATTTTGATTAAAAATCTGATGAGAATTGATGAAGGCGAAAGCATTTTCATTAACTAGAAATAAAATTTAGAACTAAAAAATAAAGAATAATATGAAAGTAAGCATTTCAAACAAATAATGATTTTTAAATTCCTTTCAATTTCATAATTTCATATATGTTTTTTTTCTTATATAATATCTAAAATGTGAAATTAATTTTCTGTTATATACCCATAAGTATGATGAAGTCTTCTAAGGAACACATTGATTCTAAGATAAGAACTGAAATTCACACAAGATTTTAAATGATGAAAAAATGACTGTAAATCGTATCTTACTGAATCCGTTGATTTGTTTCATCAGCCATTTATTCTCTTTCTCAGTTTCAATGTTTACTAAATAGCCTCCCATAGACGCGCACCGTTTCTGTAAAGTAAAATTGAAAAAAATTATATTCAGTGGCTTCCAAAGCGGTCTCAACGTTTCTAAAAAGTCAATGTATATACATATATATAAAGATAAAATTTAGGAAACCAACGAGGTAAGAATTAGGGATGTAGCCTGGAAATTGAATGGTACATTTTTGGTCCGCAAGGGGCTTTTTTCAAGCTGAGATGATGCTTTAATTAAATTGGACATTATCTTCGTATCAGAAAAAAGCTTCGCGCTAAACGACCAATTTTATTACAACATCAGAAATACGAATTAGAAAAAAAATAAGAAAAAAAAAATAATAGAATTTTAATGTAGAATCATGAAACGAAATTAGCCATAAATCATTAAATTGATATAATACCAAGTTATAAATATGGACCAAAACTAATGTTATTTTTCAGTACATGTACTTGTAAATAAACATGGGACCATAATAAATATGTTAACTCCAACTGCAATAATTTTTATGAGTTGTATGGCTTTTTCGGAAATTAATTCCTCATCAGCAGCACTAGAACCCAAACATACGAAATCCATAACTTCAAAAACTAGAGGCTCAGAGACTGAGCCTTAATCGCTTACCTGACGAAATGCTTCTATGCCATGCATGTAGAAAAGATTTGAAAAAAAGGGAAACGCAATCTTTGTAAAGGACCTTCCATACATCATTCCTGTAAAGTTTGGTCGAATATGCTCCAGTGGTTTTAGAGGAGAAGATGAAAATGTGAAAAGTTAACGGATGACGGACGGACGAAAGGACGACGGACGCCAAGTAATGGCAATAGCTCACACTGACCCTTTGAATCAGGGGAGCTAAAAATGTTTAAAATTGATAAAACCAAATGAAATCCGAATAATGAGTAACATCAAATAGAGTTAAGGACAAAACTACGATCGAGGGAGTTAAACCTTAGGTTTTAGTATTTGCATAAATTTTGTTAAAGTTATAAACGAGGTATTAACATGAGAAATTAACACAGGGAATTGTTTTACCAACTCCACACAGCATACAAAGACAAACTCCTGTATAGGCCATGGGCTGAAATCACTTTCCGTGCACCCCCCCCACTTATGATCCAGACCGATTTTTTCAGTCCTTTTATATCCCTTCTTCAAAATAAATTTACATGATAACACGAATATAACCTGCACGCATAGACAGTATAGGGCCACTTTTATAGTACACCACACAAAATTCTTGTATTTTAAATAAATATTATCACCTGATATAGTTTTTATGCCTAATTTATCAGTTGTGATACAATGTTGAAAAATAAGACCATTAAAGTCCTTAAAATTTTGTTTTCGGTATAAAATTTTTGGAAAAACGAAATTTTCGGAATTTTAGATATTTTCACAATTTCGTCTTTCTTACTTTTGGATTGTATAAATTTCAATATATATCTTATTATTGCCAATGCAATAATGAATTATGATTTATAAGCAACAAATCACGTGAAAAAAATTTAGAGTCAGCCTTATTGTGGGATCAGAAATGCCAAAATTAGCACCCCTCCCCCTAAAAATTAAGAGAAAATTTAAAATATCCAGGCTCTAAATGATAAAAAGATAACGTCTAATGCAAATTTTTTCAGTATTTTAGTATTTCAGTTAAGCTGACATGCAGAAGCCCATTTAAGTAGATTCAAACTTTTTAAGGGGTCTTTTTTGGCCCTTCTGCTCGAAATGTCATGAAAATTGGAATTTTCCGTTTTTCAGAATTATTGCTAATTTGACTTAGAGATGTAAACACTTCACGAATTTGGTATCTAACGTAAAAATGTTGATAAAATAGTGTTTCACTATATCTAAACTATTAGAAAATATGCTTTTGAACATTTTAGACTAACTAAACTCTCATAAATTGCAAACATATTACCCCTCCCCCCCCAAAAAAAAAATTTCAACACAATTTATTTCATTTTATTCAGCTTGAAAAGCCTGAACATTGTATATAGTCCAATAATAAGTCCAATAATATAGCATTTAAAACATAAAAATGCACAGAGACTCCCATACATGACAAATAAGATCATGCACGTGGTTTATGGACAGTTATACAACAATTAAGCTTTGAATTTTGAAACATTCCGAAATCCTGAAAATTCCAGTTTTCACGAAAATCGCCCAAAATATTCAATTTTACCAATATTTTATGAGTTAAAATTGCATATTACAATATTTCAAGTGCATTGTTAAAAGAAAGTAAAAATATTAGTATGTTTTGTTCATATATATGTACGGACAGACATATTTTTTGCATTGTTTTAGCATCATTTTCTTGGGGTTTTCGGTATTTAGAGTAACATTGAACACCCCTGGTTTTTCTACACATTGTTTTAAGATAACTTATATATACACAAGAACAATGAATTGGCATAACTGCAGATAAATCCTCCAGATTTGCCACATATAACTTTTTAAAAGTGAATTTTGGACAAATCTGAAATGCTGAAAATTCCGATTTTTCATCAATTTTGTACGAAATATTGAGTTTAATCTGAAAAGTGGGACTTAAAATAACGCATCATTTTTATATCCAATGCAGAATTTGCGGGTTTTGGTTATTTTTATGCGAATATAGACAAAATAATCTGCTGCGCCAAGAGCGCATGATACGCCCGTCCACTGTCAACTCGAACTTTAAGGCATTGTTGGACCACAACAAAATTTTAATTGAAAAACAAATCAAACAGAATATGTGCCTTACCAAAATATAACAATTAACAAATATCAAACTGATATGTAAAGTTAAGGCATAGAAAGGTGGAAAAAAAATTATTATGAAAAAATATGAAGTCCAACGGCCGTAAAAAAAAACAGGAATCAAATGTAAACTTAATCAGTAATATTTAGACATTCAATCAAATATTATATATCAAATCAACATATTAAGGCATTGTAAAGAAAAGGTGGAGAAACTAATGTTTTTTCGAAAATTTACTATGCCCAAGGGCTGTAACTCCGTACACAATCAAGAAATCAGGACTAAACTAAAACTAGATCTGTATCTCAACTACTTACACCCCTATACCAAATATCAAATCAATATGTCAAGCTGTTAAAGAATAAAACTCCGGAAACCTATCTCATTCAAAATTTCACAAAGTCTAAGGGACATAACTCTGCACAAAATCAACCGGCCGGAACCAAATTCAAACTTGATCTGTATCTCACCTAGATTTACTCATATACCAGATATCAAATCAATATGTAAAGCGGTTACAGAAAAAAAAAATGGAAACCTATATTTTCCTAACTTTCACGAAGTTCAAGGGCCATAACTCTGTTCAAAATCAACCCACCAAAACCAAATTCAAACTTGATCTTTATCTAACCTAGATATACTCATATACCAAATATGAAATCAATACGTCTAGCAGTTACAGAATAAAACTCCGGAAACCTATATTTTTCAAAATTTCACTAAGTCCAAGGGCCATAACTTTGTACAAAATCAACCGACCGGAACCAAATTCGAACTTGATCTGTATCTCACCTAGATATACTCATATACCAAATATGAAATCAATATGTCAGGCAGTTGCAGAAAAAACTCCGGAAACCTATATTTTTCAAAATTTCACTAAGTCCAAGGGCCATAACTCTGTACAAAATCAACCGACCGGAACCAAATTCAACCTTGATCTGTATCTCATGTAGATATACTCATACACCGAATATGAAATCAATATGTCAAGCGGTTACAGAAAAAATCACCGGAAACCAAAAAGTTAACGGACGGACAGACGGACGGACGGACGGAGGGTATACCATAATACGTCTGTCTTTCGACGGCCGTATAAAAATGACTACTTTAGGGTGAATTTGTTTAGGAAGGGGTAAGATTTTAGGTATTTAGAGTCATAATAAACACTCTTTGCTTTTCTGAACAATGTTTAAAGACAATTAATGTATTGCACAGAACGATTTAATGGCATATCTGCCGACATATCCTCCAGATTTGACATATATTACGATCAAACAGTGAACGTTGGACAAATTTGAAATACAGAAAATCCCCATTTTTCATCAATTTTGGGCAAAATATTGAGTTTAAGTCAACAAATGGCTTTTAAATACCAAATCATGATGTTATTCATGCAACATTGTCATATATAGCACACAGTATTCGTGTTCTGGTTATTTTTATGCGAACAAAGACATAAATTGACCATTTTAGGGAAAATTTTTGGGAGTAGGGGTAAAATTTCCGGTATTCAGAGTCACATTAAACGTTCGTTGATTTTTTAAACACTGTTTCCAGACAACTAATATATCCCTTAGAACAATTAATTGGCATATCTGCAGATATATCCTCCAGACTTGCCATATATAACGGGTTTTCAGTGAACTTTGACCAAATCTGAAATGTTGATAATTCACATTTTTCCTAAATTTGGGGTACATTGTTGAGTTTAAGTCAACAAATGGCTGTTAAAATATCGAATCGTGATGCAATTCATGCAATTTTGTCATATTGAACACACATTTTGCGTGTTTGAGTGAATTTTATGCGAACATAGACGCAAAATTGACAATTTTAGGGAACATTTGTTGGGGTAGGGGTAATATTTTCGGTATTCAGAGTCACATTAAACACTCCTTATTTTTCTAAACAATGTTTTAAGACAACTAATAAATCGCTTAGATCAATTACATGGCAAATCTGCAGATATATCCTCCGGATTTGCCATATTTAACGATTTAACAGTAGACTTTGGATAAATCTGAAATGTTGAAAATTCCCATTTTTCATTAATTTTGGAATAAGTATTGAGTTTAAGTTGATAAATGGCTGTTAAGATAGCAAATCGTAAAGTAATTCATGCAAATTTGTCATATACAACACTCATTTTGCGTGTTCTGGTTATCTTTATGAGAACATAGAGAAAAAATTGACAATTTTAAGAAAAATTTGTTGGGGTAGGGGAAAGATTTTCGGTATTCAGAGTCACATTAAACAGTCCTTGTTTTTCTTAGAATTTTTTTAGACAACTTATATATCCCTAAGAACAATTAATTGGCATATCTGCAGATATATCCTCCAGACTTGCCATATATAACGGGTTTACAGTGAACTTTGACCAAATCTGAAATGTTGATAATTCACATTTTTCCTAAATTTGGGGTACAAAGTTGTGTTTAAGTCAACAAATGGCTGTTAAAATATCGAATCGTGATGCAATTCATGCAATTTTGTCATATTGAACACACATTTTGCGTGTTTGAGTGAATTTTATTCGAACATAGACGCAAAATTGACAATTTTAGGGAAAATTTGTTGGGGTAGGGGTAATATTTTCGGTATTCAGAGTCACATTAAACACTCCTCATTTTTCTAAACAATGTTTTAAGACAACTAATAAATCGCTTAGATCAATTACATAGCAAATCTGCAGATATATCCTCCGGATTTGCCATATTAAACGATTTAACAGTAGACTTTGGATAAATCTGAAATGTTGAAAATTCCCATTTTTCATTAATTTTGGAATAAGTATTGAGTTTAAGTTGACAAATGGCTGTTAAGATAGCAAATCGTAAAGTAATTCATGCAAATTTGTCATATACAACACTCATTTTGCGTGTTCTGGTTATCTTTATGAGAACATAGAGAAAAAATTGACAATTTTAAGGAAAATTTGTTGGGGTAGGGGAAAGATTTTCGGTATTCAGAGTCACATTAAACAGTCCTTGTTTTTCTTAGCAATTTTTTGAGACAACTTATATATTCCTAAGAACAATTAATTGGCATATCTGCAGATATATCCTCCCAATTTTGAATATATAACGATTTAACAGTGAACTTTGGATAAATCTGAAATGTAGAAAATGCCCATTTTACATCAATTTCGGGCAAGATATTGAGTTTTAGTCTACAAATGGCAGTTAAAATACGAAATCACAATATAATTCATGCAACCTTGTCATATACAACACATAATTTGCGTGTTCTGGTAATTTTTATGCGAACATAGACAAAAAAATTGACAATTTTCATTGGGGTAGTTTTATGGATGTAGGAAGTTTATAATACTTCAAAACTGTCATAATTTGAACCAGTTGTAAAGATGACATTATGTACTTCCATTTTATTCCATCTTTTCATGAATTTGAACCACTCACAGATAAGATGAGACAAAAAAGGAACAAAAGTTTGTGGAAAACAAAAATATTCAAAGATGTGTTTTATTTGTCTATTTAAAAGTGATAGTTTGGTCATTCAAAACATATTTACATTAATGTCAACATACTTTATTTTTAAAAAGGACATTAAAAGACTAAAAACAATTCAAAGAATTATGAAATGAAAAACATACTAATTTCTAAGGACCGTTGAACTTACACGATTTCGAGAAAAATCTTAAAATTTATGCCAACATTTCGAAGGGGTAGGGCTAAGATTTTTTAATTTTTATAACGTATTGGGTATATAAATGGTACTTATGTGAAATATTTGTAAAGCTTATACCATAGGCTATCATTCTATGACATTTTTTCATAACTGAGAGGCACCAGTTAACAATTTGAAGCAACTGAAAGAAAAACTTTGATCAAAAACGAAATTTTCCAAAATTTCGTTGGGTGGGTCTAAAAAGGGGGCCTGTTCCAATATTGCGTGCAGGTTATGCTCATGTTAACATGTTTAATTTTGAAGAGGGGATATAGAAGGACTGGGGAAGATGGGTGGGGATCATAAGTGGGGGTGCACGGGGGTTATTCCAGCCCATGGACTAGTATTAAATATTTTACGAAAGGATATGGAGAAAATGAACATGAAACCATATATAATAAATATGTTCACTCCAACTGCAATAATTCTGATGAGCTGTATAGCTATTTCGGAAATTAATCCCTGATCAGCAGCACTAGAACCCAAACATAAGAAATCTATAATTTCAAAAAAAAATTATAGAGACAAGTTGAAAAAAAACTTGGTTTTTCAATACTTACCTCAGCTTCTGCCCATGTAACCTGCTGAGGCGCCAATACATAGCAATGACCATTATACTTTTTCCAATTCTTTTCTAAAACAAAGACATATATCCTTATTATTGTACCTTTTTGATGAAATATTACTAAAGGACTAAATTTTAATTGTGAATCTTTTGGTTTAGAAAGCAGTTGGCATCAATTTTGTGTTGTTTACAAATTTATGAACAGAAATGAATGTAAAATGTATGGAACTAAATAAATGGATTGCTATACAGTTCTTAGTGTGATGAATGTCTTTTCATTGATTTCGAAAAATCAGTTCCTTCGTAAATTTGATAGCAAAAATTCTAACGAATATCTTTAGATAACCGGAAATAAGATGGTGTCCTAGATTTCACAACATTTAATCAACTTAAAGGTCGTAATTTTGAACACATGAAGTAGTCGGGTGCATACTTTTAGATGTCACTGAATTATGCTTTGTTCTTCAAATGTATGCTTTGGAAGTTTCCTCCTTTATTGCCAAGAAGACATGGTAGAGTATTTTACAGAATGTGTAGTTGGCATTAAAAGATTATTATTATTTATTACTCCTGATGTAAGTTTAATTAAAATTGTAATTCTACCATTCAGGCATATTGTTATAATTTATAGCGTCCGTATAATATGCATCGGCATATAAAACATTAATATGAATTAGGGTGGTGCTAAGAAATCTCTTGATGATCAGTGAGAGGAGATATCTTCTTCATTGGCATTAATTTCATTCTTGGTCATCTAAGCACTTTTTCGAAGGGAGGAGCTTTCTTCGTGATTGACAATAATTACATTTTTTGTCATCTGAGCACTTATTTGTTTACATAAAGTAGGTACATAGATTGGGTAATAAAGATTGTTTATCCTTTTGCAGTCGTCTGCAACAAGCTAACAATCCTAAAGCAAGCATCTGTTCTGTATTTGTTACAGTATTTTCTGATTAGGCTGAAATATATTGATATGTATTTCCATATTCTAGACCATTTACATCACATGAAGCTAACTTCATGTTTTGTAACAAAAACATTCAGTTTTGATAACAATTATAGTGGGGTATCCATGTAATAAGCCAAAATATGTCTCAAAGTTACAAGACATAATGCACTTTGGGTCGTGCATTATGTCATCTAACATTGGGACATATTTTGGCGTAAAAGATGGAAACCCACTTTTACATGTTTTATTTGTTTAATCATTAGTAATTTCTCTTACTGTTGTAAAGGCTGAATAATTCTATAATCTTCTGTTGAAGTTTACGTGAATATTGCCCGATGGTCGTGGCCACATCTGTCAGCGCGGCGTCTCTTCTGCACTGTTTCATGTAATTGTACTTTTTGATGTACTTCAACTGATTATATACGCTATTCAACTGGCTAATTGCACTAGTAGAACAGTATCTTGATGACGTCACTGCCACTACAGCAGTCAATACCAAGACACAGAAAATAAGTAACTTCATTGTTTATCCCTATAGGAAAATAATTCAAGAATAAAAACACAAAACATTAAATATTCCTAAAAACTCTTTCAATTGAAAACGCAGTTTTTAATGCAAATGTAATGATGTGAAATGCTGGTGACATTGAAACATTGAAGGGAAGGAAGCTACATACAAAAAGCATGTATAACAAAAATGTAAGATAATTTTTAATTACTACGGCTTAGGGACCGACCATTTAACTTGAAAGGGGGCTATGGTTTTTTTCTAAAAAAATAATCTTGAAGTGATTTTATGTGAAAAAATATTTTGGCTGCCAAAATGATGAAAAAAAAATTTCTGACAGAGGCTTTCTGCCCCCCAAAAATAATGTTAATTTTGAAAAAAAAATATTTTGTTAATACACGTGAAAAAATTAATAAAAAATTTCTGTCCAAAAAAAAAACCATAACCCCCCCCCCCTTTCAGGTTAAATGGTCGGTCCCTTACGCTTGGTAGTTGTGCCATTTTTATTACCACAAAATGCTTGGTGATCGTGTCATTGTACTGGTGACGGAACAATAATATACATGTTTTTAAGTCACATATTGACTGAAGAGAACAGCTGTTTTGCGTTTTTCCATGACATACATGTTCATGCACCTTTTTATATGCAGTCCGCCAAACTTAAGCATCACCTTTATTTTAACATTTACATCCCTTTTGAAGCTGTATTAGGATAAGAGTTTTTGGTTCATGGCACTCGGATAATTTTGCAATTCGATGTCATAGTTCCAAAACAACGGCAGTTAAATTCCGAAGGAACAAAGAACAATATTACATAAATCAAAGTTCAGAGAAAAGGCAAAAGCAAGAACACCAGAAGACGATTGACCAGAGACGCTACAAAACCACAAAATCAAAAGACAATAAATACAACAATAAAAACTAAAGCATTAACAGGGTGAACTCTCAAAAAGAGTGACATCATGTGCTACGGAAGGGTAAGCATGTTCTGCTCTGTATACAGGACTCACTATGTCATTGGGTCAATTAAGGTTAAAGTCAAGTCGGTAATGTCAAATCCGGGAAGATGTGAATCTAGCTGAAAATCTAGCTCCAAACACACTTCGTATTGTTTTCGTTAAGTTAAAAGTGAACAAAATTATGCACAACCAAAGTTTTTGACCAAAAATTGTAGATTTGGCCAGAGTTTCAGTTAAATGCTTGAATTCTGTTGTTGAAACAATAAGAATTCGTATGTCTATTTTAGGTGAGCATTGTACACCAATGTGATGTAATTTCGAAACGAGGCAATTTCATTACCGTGTTTTGAAAAAAAAACAGATTAAGGCTCAGTCACTATAAAGGTAATTTTCAATTGGGTCATTTATTTGGAATCTTTCTGGCAAGACTTTTGGTAAGCTTTAAAATTTTTAAATCCGAGTTTTTTTTTTATCATTTCAGGAAAACGCCCCGAAGACTGTTTGTTTTCAAACAGGTTAAGCTTTACTGCCTGACGTCATGACGTCAGGCAGTATATAATGTCTGGTAGAAATTCCGGTTGTATCGAACCATTGTCAGACAAAGGCTTGAAAGCTAAATACTAAATAACTCGGTTTTACAAACGTTTATATGAAAATAATAAACAGATTAGAGGAAGCTAGTATATGTACAAGATTTTAGACAAAATATTTAAAGTAAAACAGATAATAAATCACTAGTAACAATTTAACTGTGCTTGCAAAAAACTTACCATGATTGTTCATACATGACTTAAGTGCCAGGGCCACCATCTGGACATTGCATTGGTACTTCTTAACACGCAACTTCGTGTTAAATATTAAAGGCTATGACTTTTAGTGCAGGCTGTACAAACTGTTTGTGAAAAACTTAAGGTGACCGGTCATGCATGAATAAGGGGCCAGGGTCATCGTATGGGTGTGGAATCTGTGTGTTCTTAAGACGCAAATGCATGATAAATATCAAGTGGCTAGGACTACTAGTACAGGATGTACTAACGTCTTGCTTGAAACCTAACGAAAGCGTTCATGCATTATTAAGGGCCGGTGCCACCATATGATAAAAAAATCGGTAAGTACTCCTCAAGACGAAACAGTATGTCAAATATAAAGAGTTCAGGACTACTGGAATAGGTTGTACAAACTGCATACCAATAACTTTTCAATCTTTCAATCATGACTAAGGGACCAGGGTCATCATCTTGGCATGTAAATGGTGTGGTCCCCTTAAGATACAACAGTATGTTAAATATCAAGTGGCTATGACTACTGGTGCAGGCTTTCTAACTACTTGCTTCAAACCTAACAGGAGCGTTCATGTATGACTTGGGGGAGAAGGCTATCATCTGGGCATGGAATCGGTATGTACTCCTCAAAACGCAAGTATGTCAAATATCTAGAGGCTAGGACCGCTGATACAGGCTATACAAAGTCGTTTCAAAAAACTTAACATGATCGTTCATGTATGACTAAGGGGTCAGGGCCAACATTTTGGCATGGAATTAATATGTACACCTACAGACGCAACTGTATTTTAAAAATCAAGCGTCTAGGACTAGTGGTACAACCTATACTAACGTTTTCTGAACACTTAACGAGGGGGTTCATACATGACTGAGGGGCCATTGCCTACATCTTGGCATGGAATCATTATTTACTCCTCAAGACACAACGGTTTGTCGAATGCTGTTTAAACTGCTTTCGAAAAACTGAACGTGATCGTTCATGCATGACTCAGAGGAATGGGACATATACTAAGTAGGCATTTGAGTTGTACTAATACTTATATGTTACTGCATATCAAATACTTCTGAGGAACTACCACCAACATAAGGTTTGTTCATTCTCAGTAGTTTCTAATTGTTGATTCTTCCACTGCAGGACGGGTATGCTATCCCTAAGTCTCGCCTCCAAACTTTGCGTCTCGGGCGAAACAAACAATTTATAAAAAGGTATATATTTGAAATCATATGGCAAAAACAAGTAGACGTACTGCAGTGAAAATATACATTGTCAAGTTTCAAATGATCTAAATGAACATGCTATTGAGATCTCAATATTGATATATGCTTAGTCAGGCATGCTTTTTGGAAAGCTAGTACTTGTTATGTTCATAGTCTGTCAGAATGTCTAATTAAAGATTTCCAAGGTACCAAGTTTCTTCCTTTCATCATTTTTGCTTGAATCAGAACGATTTTGACATTTTTAAAAGATTTTCATTTTCAGGAAAAAAAAGTTTTCAATTATTGCGAGGCATTGCTAATGCGATATGTAAGTTTTGGTAAAAGCATTGTCCTTTTGGTCGGTTTTAAACGTTTTGAAGTTTGGCTTTTCTTTTTCGATCCTTTTGATTATTTGTTCTCTATCAGCTTTTACACGTCTTTCGGTTTATGAACTTCCAAATGTTTTAGTTTGATCTGCACGGATGAGACATTAGTTGTCGAAATGCGCATATGCAGAAAATAAATTAACCGTAATTTTGGTACTTTGTTATTTAACGGAACATGGAAACTTCAGAAAAAATTTTAGGAAAAATACTTGGTCTTGTTTTGATTGAATTTGGTCGCATTCTAAATTCAGGTAAGAAATCAATAAAAGCCTTAGCCATTGTGAAATGTTGTAACATTTGCAAAATTCAAATTACAACATGCCATATTGTAATTCTTCTTGCAACTTGTAAATTGCATATTGAAGAAAGGTTTCCCTTTGGTTGCGAAATTCAGATTTTTTCAACATTTAGCAAGTGAATTTCACTAAAATCAGTGGAATGGGTCGTGTTGAACTTACTTTGAGGTAGGAACGTTTGCTCTTTGTTGAAGGCTTCAGTGCAGTGCAGTGCGTGATAAAAAGATCATAGACAATGATAAATAAAAATAAAAGCAGCTTTTTATATATTATTATTTTGCATATTCGTATGCCTAAAGCTTATATGAATTTGGATACATGAAAGTATACTGCCCATGTCTCCCGAATTTATTTGCCAAGTTTTCTTATAATTTACTCGATGAGTACCCTGTGATTGTTTTGGTCTCTTTCTTGGGCAACGGATGCCATGATTGCAACAGTACTTTGCCCGATATATGTTTGTTGACTACCCGGTTTCCATTACTAAAGGTCAAGATACATGGATGACTCATCTGCTTTTGGTATACTTATCCCAGAGATAACCGACTTTCACGCTAATTGTAAATGTAAACAAAGCATAAAATAAAATAAAAAACAATGAAAGGATATAAATATAATTTCTCCAACGAGAACTAAGTGGATTATGAAATTTTTCACATCGAGTTAAATAAATTTTGCAAATGTTTGAAAATGAGGCTTGCCGAGTTTTTAAACATTTGCAAATTTATTTAACAAGATGTGAGAAATTTCATAATTAACGTGTTTAAGTTGTAGAAAATGTTTCTCTAATGACATAATGTAAAACAACGAGGATTATGTTCCGAATAGATTTGGCGGGAAATTCCACGCAAGTTGTTCTCTCACTAGTGACGAGAAATATTTTTATCACATCGGTCAGGCGATGGTTAAGTTTGCTAGAAATTAGAGAAATATAACACCCTCTTTTGAAGACAGATGCCATATCGGTTGAAAAATAAATAAGTAAGAAAACATTTTGAGATAAGATTAATGTAGAATGTGTCTTTGTAAATAGAGTGGTAGTTAAAGTAGAGTCGCCAAGACGTGGCCTGTATCGTTCGCCTACATACTTCCAAGCAATGTCTACGTCTACTGAATAAGACATTTTTACTGTTCAATGAGCAACAGTTTGTTGAATTTGCTTCATTTGGGTTCAAGAGAGATGATAAAAGTAGGATTCGGTCCTATGTATAAAATATGTTCCGCAATCTTCTTTTATTTTATTTTCAGTCGAAATCAAATGAGCAAACTTGGTAAAAAACGAGTTCAGTTTTGATAAATTTGATTAAACACTACCAGAGTAGGTGATGAAAATGTTATTTTCCAATAAGTTATAATGCTAAACTATCCTCTCCACTGGTGGCCAGTTTTTTATCGGATCGGAATGAAATGCGTAAACGGTGATGTGATGTGATGCAATGCAAAGTGATAGCAAAAGCTCACCCTTACACTTTGCGTCCAATAATTCATGAAAGGATCCTGCACAATAAATTGAGATGCGGTAAGCTTGCAAATTTCCAAACAGGGATGGTCTTTAAGAAGCCATTATTGTTTCTTTAGAATGAATGCACCTCCCAAAAATTTCTAAATCCCCTGTTCAAATTAATATTAAAGTAGTAGGATCTTTTGTATCGGGAGAGTTGCCAAGAAGGACAGAGAACCAAATGTGGCCGACAACTTATGGCTTATTGAATTAAATACCCTGGAAATGTCAAATTTCATTCACCAGCACTTTCTTAAAAGGCTTCGTTGATGTGTTTTCATTACTAATATTAGAAAGATATGAAATTTGGAAACAGTTGAAGAATCGAATTCTTGATATCTTACATATAGACTTGAAATATTGGTTTGTCTAACAAACATTATGAAAAATATGTTATTTCATATAAGAGGCCCTAATATGACGATTCTCAATAGATATCATTATTTGTTAGATCTTACTGGCTCGGGCTTGGCCACGTGCTATTAGCAAAAGTTTAATTAGTCGACATAGATGTTCAAAACGCTTAGTGAACTCGAATTGGAGTACCGGGATCGTTTCCTATAACGTTTTTGTTTGCAAATTGTTGCGTAAGAGTGTAACCCCAACAGCGGAACACACTGAGAATCTTAGTTCTTGATCGAGATCTCCTCGTACCACAATTTGATGGCCGCTTGGTGCATTTTGAACATTTGTTCGGTTTTACCCGTTTCTTTTTTATAACGGGATATGTCACTTAATAGTGTCATTAGATATTGTCATAATAGACATAACTATCTTGCCAAACGCAAACTGTGTTATTTTTAGAGCATTAATTATTGGGCATTCACTGGTGATCTGTTGTATATTGTAGATGAGAAAACCTACATTTTTGAATTTGTCATTACTAAACATGAACATGATGAATTTGGTTATTTTCTGCATATGCGCATTTCGACAACTTACATTGTATGTATATCAGTGCACATCAAATCAAAACATTTGGAAGTCCATTAACCGGTAAATATGCTAAAGCTGATAGAGATCAAATACGATAAACGTTGAAATTTTTGCGTGGGGGTATTTTCGCTTATTTCGTGTTTGGAAGTTTTACGCAAATATAACCCCCACGCCAACACTTTGAACAACAAACGTTTTAAATTTGAAAGATCTGTGAATATTACAAGCTCGCGAAAGGTTCTGGTATGAAACTTCGTGAAATTAATACCACGCGAAAATAACTACGTTTACAGTAACCAAAAGCATCTAAAAAGAAAAAACAAAATTCAATTTTTGTAGTTTTGTCTTAGTAAATAGGTTTTGTTTGACTGCATTTTATTGTGTTATGATAAGGAACTGGAGAGGTTTTGAAAAATTAACAGTTTTTATACCGTGCTACAGATGCTGAATACAATTGTTTAGGCCACGAGACAAAAAGAGAAATCAGGTAGTGTCTGGTAGCAACTCAACAGCAATTCAGTGAAAAGAAATGATCATCCCAGTACTAAGTAAAAAAATAATCTTGAATCGGAATTCGGACTGAAACTAAAAGCCTCATCTAAATGTGACAAATATATTATAAATTAGAAAATCAAGCGTACTGCATGCCTGTTTTTCATCATAGCATACTTTTCCATTTAAATTTGTGGACGGACGGACGGACGCACGACTGAGGGTATCACATAATACCTCGCCACTTCGTGTGGCGGGGTATAAAAATGAATTTACTTTTCTAAAATAATCAAATATATTTTACCACTATCGATTAACAACCTATGGTCTTGGAGACTCATACAATTATGAAGAACAGCACAAAAAGAAACACTGAGATAGAGTTAAACTTATTAAAAGAATATGGACAATTCAATTTTATTTTTTACAATGAAACTTCCCGAAGAATATAAAGAATGTAAAAGACACGTATAGGGATAAAAATCTGTAAATTTGAAAATCATGCAAAAGATTTACTCACTTTTTGGGGATTCCTTTAGTATCTGTCGTTAATGAAGATTGCAGGGAACAAAGCGATGTCATATTCAAACGCATTTGTATACAACATTTGTACAACTTTGAAATTAAAATGTAAGTGATACTTTGATTTTGTAATGTCAGTTTGATCTTTCGAGGACATTCTCGTGTGTAACATGTTACACCATTGATTTTATTTACAAAATACAAAATACATGTAAACTGCAAACATTTTAATGAATTTACTTTTTTTATGTTAATATTTAAATTTTCGACAAAGGTGTTTCATAATACAATTCTTTCATTTAACTTCACATTTACTTCGGTATCAAGTTATTATGTATTGTTCTTTTGGTATCGTGCTTGTTTTTATTGAGTCTGCCCCTTTACTTGTAAATTCTAGTCGAAGTGGAATGATGGGTTCAAAGTTTGATTTAATGTATTTAAATGTTATTATTACAAGTATTAGATATAGTACAAGTGTAATAACAGAAATGTTGAGGTAACTTTAATATGAAGAAAAACAATTAAAGCGTTGTGCTGTTAACCTTATCATATATTTGTTGTCCATCGTACACTTTTATCACATCATTTCATTTGATGATCTGCATTATATTTATCTTTTGTTAATAACAAAACAAAAAATAAGAAAAAATGTTTATTCTGTTACATTGAGCTTTGAAATGCTGGTCGTTTCCTCAAATACGACGAAGTCCGAAGAATGGTGACATTGTAATGGCATCTTTGAATAACTCAAGTTGACAGAATCCATTATTTTTATCACATTATTTCATTTGATGATCTGCATTATATTTATCTTTTGTTAATAACAAAACAAAAAATAAGAAAAAATGTT